>JNHV02000347.1:0-19734 GCA_001691785.3 Amanita brunnescens Koide BX004
CAAAGGTAACTATGTGGATAGGTTTTGTGAGGCGGATGAATGGGATGGTGCGCTTTGTGTTGCAAAGCGCGTCGATAGCGAACATTGCTCGGCGCACTAAGCGCCGAGGTATGAAAGGGGAGGTGTCGTCGCGTTGTGATGTTCAACACCGTTGAGGTGTTCCTCTTGATTCCGAGAGAGATTGCTTTTCGGGATCCAGTGCTCAAAGCCTTATCAGGCCCCTTGGGCATCCCATGTGCAGCCAAGGTGAGCTCCCCAGGACTTGCACTAGATTCCAATGCTAACGTGCATGGAATTGAAGGACGAGTCTTGGCGGGAGTTAACGAACTCCAGGACTTAAGTATTGGAAGTGAGATAGACGAGAATGACGGCGAGCAGCTCCAGGTCGGACGCTGCGCTGCCTTTATCCCGCCCAGCTTGCACAGGTACTACAGACACCTTGTTGAGCTTTGCCCTTCGATTTTAAGTCACGAGGTGTTCGACAACGAGGAAATCTCGCTGAGCGTCTTGTGTCCACTCCGCATAGATCTGTTGGGGTGTGCGTTGCCCTGGAGGGAGGATAGTGCAGGCGCATACAGCTGTGTGCCCTTTTGGACCATGTGAAGGAGTTCTTTCGAGAGGGAAATGAAATGTATACTCATTCAGTGGGTCTCTAAAGCTTTCCCAACACGATGTAATTAAATATTGTGGCGTATAGTGTGAATGCTGTATTCCTAAAGCAATTCAACGTCGTCTAATTCGTCTGAATATGTAGCAGTTGAGATGTAATCAGGCGAAGATATTCATGGCAACCACGTCGTTTTTGCCAGAACATGGCGATATATTGCGACCGCGAAAAGTAGACTTCCGCGGAAGTGAAGCATCGGAAAAATCACGCATCATGATTCAAGATGATGTCAGATAATTTGAAAAAAAGTTCAATGTATAGTATCTGTGGGCCGAAAACGGGGGGAGGCGCCAGTGAATAAGCGTATATAGTAATCAAGGTTCCTTGGATCGTTGAGATAAACGAAAGCCTGCCACCCCACTTCCATTTTTTACCTCGGTGAGTCCGACTTCCACATCCTTGCTGAACAAGCCAATGTCCTTGCTATAGTCTGGGAACGACACCGCGTGCACATCCCCAGAACTGCAAGCAGAGATGATATGCAGGGTATCCATCGCGTTAAATGATGCAATGTAGTCTACGTCCAGGCGTCGTGCCCTGTAGAGTGATGCAAGAATGATAGTAATAGTCGTAATCATGATTGCCAAAGGGGATATTGCGATAATGAGTCTGTACCGAGGGGTCTGGCCCCAGACAATGACATGGACGTACGTTGTTGACGAGAATGATTGAAGCGGAGGGCCAGATTCCGTTTGAATTATACCCTCTTGTATCCAACCGGAACGAGCGACCTGGGTGCTAAATAAGCAGCTATCACTATGTTGTAGGGACGGAACGCACCGCCGCTCCGAATTCGAACACGCCTCGAATGTAATCAGCCTGATCAGTGCGATATCCATGTGGTCAATGACAGGGAGCTATGGCGTAATATGTGCTGCTTACCATTACCTTCGTCGGTTGTTCTTTGACCTGAGACTCGGAGTCCGACAAGTCTGAGCCAGAGGGATCTGCTATTTCGATAATAGTATCCTGAATATTATTCCACTGCATCGTTTGTGAATTGGAAAAGTGATCCTCCAAAAATATAATTGCAGATTGTATTATCCATGAAGTCAAAGTAATATCAGGCAATTGAGTCACGGGTTCAAGCGTAACGAATCCGCCACGATCGTACGTTACGTGGACATTAAGCCATTGCGGTTTGATTATGCAGGTTTGATTCCATACAGAAACTTGATCGAAGTCGTCGCGACCAATTATGTATGTCGCTATGTTGGGTAAGTACAATAATCAGACTAAGCATTGAGATGAATGACATACTGATTACATTGTCTGTGTCGCTTATCGGGCAAGAGGTAAAAGCGAGATATGGAGTACCCTTATAAACAACAACGTG
Source organism: Amanita brunnescens Koide BX004 (assembly GCA_001691785.3). NCBI lineage: Eukaryota > Fungi > Basidiomycota > Agaricomycetes > Agaricales > Amanitaceae > Amanita > Amanita brunnescens. The sequence goes on from JNHV02000347.1 coordinate 2,004, forward strand.
TTCCACTATATAAGCTTCAATAGAAAGCAAAGATACAAACGAGAAATGGTCACTTGAGGGGCAGGCGCAACACAAAGTCACTTTCATTATACCATCTGCTACAGTGGTCTGGGATACGCGGATATCTGGATCAGACGCAGGCGTCACTTTGCAATTAACTTCTGCTGTGATCCCCTGTTGGATTGCTTCTACTCTTGTCCAATTATCAAATGTGGGCGCGATTGGTGAAATGCCTCCTGAACGGGAATTATTTAGAGACAAGTTCTGTAAACATGATGCTAATCTTACGAGAAGTTCCGTTGAGAACGTAACCATAGAAAAAAGAGGTCATGTTAGTCTCTGAATTCTTTGCTGCGGCATAACCACTCTCCCATGCTTGTGCCCACTTCTTAGCGACTGACAACACATTGTACGGCGCAGTATAGTTGAAGTCTTGAAATGAGGTCGGGTATGGTATGTCCGTTGCTCTCGGCGTAAGTATTGTTGTCCAGCTTCATCAGTTCAATCGGAAATGTCAGATAGATGAAAATGTAAGACGAAGGAACACCTTACGCTGCTGTTTGAACCGTAAACAGGAGCAGAGAAACGAGTGATATAAATGTCCAGGCGCGGCGGCCTTTCCCAAAGTCAAATAGAGCGTCCCCAGAACCGACAGTGATTCTGGCGTAGAGCGAATACAATGACATGTTTTTTGAGCCTGGACTCGCCAATGACACGACAGTGGCAAATCGAATGGCCTCGGTAAAAGTCCTATTCGTTTCGTCAGCAATTAACAACTTGAGATCGAAAATCAGAAAAATACTTGGTGCTTAACAGCGACAGCAAGGATCCTGTCAGTGTAATTGCTGTGGCGGTGCCTTGAGGGTACTGCTGGTGGAGGGTCGCCAAGCGCGCTGGAACAATTCGATGCGCGGTAGTTTCAGTCCGTATGATGAACGCCGTCAGCATGACCAACACGATGAACTGCCATGAGCATGCTACAATGGGTCGGATAAAGAGCTCTTGCTTCGAACGATTCCTGTGCTTCCCGAGGGATCGGCTGAGGAGATCGTTGGTAAATATATTAGCTCAGAAGGACATTGGGCACGGACATACCAATCGTCTTCAGCCTGATAATGGCTGGAAAAGCTTCGCCTTGACAATATACTTTCATTATATGCTCCAGAGATACCTCTATTGTTATTCAAGTCTGTCCGGACTGGCGCATCCTCCTCGGAAGGTTCGAGGAGCGTTGTAGAATCGTGCATGTCTTCCTCGTCTTCAGACCCACGGATGACGTTCAAGTATTGTAACTCATGTTCCATACTGAGGGGCTCCGAGTGTAGATGAAAGATAGAGGGGGACAGTGAGGCCAGTCACTTGTACACATCGAAAGTTAAACACAGCTTTATTTACAAAATTGGGTGTGTTGGAACAGCAAGCGCATGCTGGCGCGAGACTTGAAAGTGTGACAAGGCACCACATGGCGGCGGCAAGCCTCGGCAGTTGCCAAGCACATGGAACCTTGGCAGTTTGACGCTGGATGCCTCCTGCCTTGACATTTGACAAGATGCCGACTATTTTACGCCGGTAGGTCACGACGTGTAAATGGCCGACGGGGAGCAGCGGAGGGTTAGACGAGCTAGGTTAGGCGAGGGCGTCGAATGCTGTGTAAGCGGACCCACGCGACCGCTGAACTTGCTACACAATGGCCAGACAGCCCCCTCGCCAGGGCGCACCTGAACTCCACCGCCGTACCTGGCTCGCAATGGTATCGCTCGCGGCGCGGCGCACATGCCCCGACCCCCCGGCCCTTGTGGAACTGCCATCATCTCCGCCCTCTCGCAATGCCACCGTCTCTCTATGTAAGTTTGTCTTGAACCCCATCCTCCACACCCAGCCGGCCCTGAGGAGATCATTGGTGAATATATTAGTTCAGAAGGACATTAGGCACGCACAATCACATACAAATCATCTTCAGCCTTAGAATGGCGGGAAAAGCTTGGCCTTGATAAAATACTATGTTTCAGAGGCGCCTGTATTGTTATCCAAGTCTGTCCGGGCTGACGCATCCTCCTTAGAAAGTTCGAGGAGCGTTGTAGAGTCGCGCACGCCTAGCTCATCTTCCGACCCACGGATGACGTTCGAGCCTTGTAACCCATACCATCCTGAAGGGCTCCGAGTGTGGACGAAAGATAGAAGGCGGGAACAGTGAGGCCAGTCGTTTGTACACATCGAAATTTAAACACAGCTTTACCGCTGGGTGCACAACGTGGGTCCAGCGGCGCTGTGTGAATTGACCCACCTTTTACAGAGGCCAACTTCATAAAGACTCGGTGTTATGTATATGTGGGGTCCGAAAACGCTTGAGTGACAGTGTCCGACCTAAACTACTAACTAGTGCCAAGCTGGCATGTTAGTATCATCAGATTACGTAAACACGTCATATTATTGAACGTGCAGCAGTCAGTTATCAGAGGCCAATACATTCCTCAAGGCACTACAAAAGCCAGGCTTATCGCTCACGAGCACGACCCATCGAACCGACCAGAACAACGCTCGTTCGCCCACTGGCTGCTCGTACACAGGCTCGCTGGACGCCGACGCCGCTGCCGACTTAAATGGCAGCCTCCTACTCCCGACTAGACCATTGCGGGCTGAAGCCGCTGGATGCCTCCTGCCTTGATAACGTCCAGTCTATCGACAACCTCCTCTGCGCCGGTAAACGCCACCCCTTCATGCAGGGTCGGAAGGGCATCCCGTCGGCATCTGGTTACCGTGTCGTCAAGCTATTTCCTCGCAAGTGGATTAATTTTGCCAGCCAGCCGTGACTCCAACTCATTCTCCACCAGTCTCGTGCTTCCTCCTTTATATCGTCCTGCCTGTCCTGTCCTTCCTGATGTGGTGTCCCTTCATCGGACCTTACATTCGTTGGTACGGATGTGCCTCTCGGCGAGAACGGCAAGCCATCAACGACGTTAGTTCTTCCTTGTCCTACTACAGCCGTCCTTCTCATTGCAATCATCCTCAGGGTCCAGCGCCCGTCAGAAATGGTCCAAAATATGCCGGTTTGTAAAGACGTCCGGAAGGACTTCATCGATGCATTAAGCAATTGGACTAGGTAATGCCTTTTTGTTTTATACTTGATGTATGTGATTAGATTTACGAGCCCTCAAATGTCTCATTGAAAGATACTCGCCAGTTTTGCAAGCACTGCCCACGGCTCACGGCATCTCATCCCTGGAAATGTGCTTTCCTCGCTGCTGCATGCGTTTCATTTCTCGTTAGTGTCTATTCGCAGCTACGTCCTCTGAGCATCGTCAGTTTCTTCCTCCCGAGCCCTTGATCATCTCTTAATGCTGCATCCCACAGATTCCTTAGGAACTCGGAGTTTCTCAAGGCATCCGCCAGCGCGTGAGCACCAGCTACGACTCTCCGCGCTCTCAAACTTTACATAGGCGATCTATTCAAAGACTTCGAGGACGGTTAATTTTCCGGAAAATCTGCTCGATGCGGGACATAGCTGTGGCAAGAATACTGCGTACGTCTGCCCTCGCTCCATACTTTGCCTGCCATCTAGATGGGACATTTTCCTGGGTAGAACACTTTGACTAATTCGTCCGACACACAAAAGCACGCGGCTCAACCCCACGTCGTTTCCTCATTCGTGCTTGCCGTCCATATACTCCTCACTCGCCATCACACTGCGGCGTTTAGAGTGCCCCAAACCTCCCACTCATTCTTAGACACGTCTTCAACGAAAGCAGCCCGAATCGTACGCCATCCCAACTTTGACGCAAAGCCGGGTTCCTTACTAGTAGGGCCTTATTAGTATACAGCCATCTCTATTTCACCACCATTCATCGGCGCACCCTCGGCCAGACAGTTTGGTCGCTCAAGGCGCTGATCATCCCCCGGGATGGATTTTGCCTCGACAATGTCCAGTCCAGCATCGCCATCTGTGCTGCAGGAAACGCCAATCCCGTCATGCAGGAGTGGAAGAACGTCCCATTTGCGTCTGGCTACCTCTTCGTTGAGCTACTACCCTGCAAGTGAAGTGACTTTGCCTCCCAGTCCATCTGTCCAGGCTTCACACTACACTGTTCGTTCATCATGCCATCTTCGCTGCTGTGGATGTGTCTCGCGAAAATGGCAATATATCGCCCGCCGCTAGTTCTCAACCGCAACTGTCCTTCTCCCTCTTTATCGCCGCCGTCGTTACATCAGGTTCAAGCGCTCAGCCGGAGGCGCATGTCCCTAGCAGGCGCCCAGCTGCCGCTTCGTTTGATGCCGTCCATCCTCACGGTATGGTCTCCGACACCTATTCAGCCGACGCAGCCTAGCCTGGAACCAGTCTGCGACATGCCGCCTTCGCTAGCATGACCCCAAGGAGATATCAAGGAATACGCTAAACGTCAGCCTCTGTCCGTACGAAATCGTTAATCTCTCACTCTCAGTCCAGAAGGTATTCGTGCTAGGATACAGAACGACAAACACGACGTTGAGGATATTTTATCAGTGAGTCCTTCCTTTTCTAACAAGGCCCTCATACTAATTATTTATCTAGTGATGCACACCAATTTACGTGCCTCCAACGACCCCATAAAGCCTCCTTCCTTGTCCAGCAGATTGGCCTTTAGTCTCTTAAATGATGCCGACGTGCGAGGCGCCATTGTAGGCTACAAGCTTCGATCGTTCGGCTGAGGAGTCATCAACATCTGCGGACGTCGATCCAGAGCTCACAGAGAAGAAGGGATCATAGTCTGCAGGCGCCCCAGCTCCAGGTGGAATTGGGAAAGTATACAAGTCTGTTAGTTTTGACTTACTGCAATTTCCCGGTATTGACGTTAGCTAAGCGAAGCTTGGATTGCTCTGTACACATGAGGACTTGGCGATATGATGTTATGTATGTACCTTTGGTGTCAACGGCGACGGGAGTTCTGTAGCACACATTCTAAGGTACATTCACAATAGTCTCTGGCGCGACAGCAAACACGTCGTTTTTGGACTCGATATGTTCAAGATTCGATCTCCTTTCTGCGACGCGAACTCAGCGTTCCACGCACCAATGTAAAGCGTCGGAATACACATTAGGAGGATCTGGAAAAAAAAAACAGAGTGTTCCACGCCATAGGAGGATAACAATTCAGAAATTAAAGTTGAATGTAGAGTTCAGAATGGCAGACATATAGACTATGGCCAAAAAGGGGGAGGCATTCAAAGGCACTTCGTATCATCTGGGAGATAAATAGAAACCTGCTGCCCCATTCCTAGCATCTATCTCAGCGAGCTCGACTGCCATATCATTGCTGAACAAGCCGATGTTCCCGTCGTAATCTGGGAATACTGTTTCATGCACGTTCCCCAAACTGCACGCAGTGATGATGTGCATTGTATCCATGGCGTTAAACGATGCAATGGAGCGCAAGCCCAAATGTCGGGCCCTGCAGAGCGATGCTAAAATAATAATGATAGTCGCAATCATGATTGCCATAGGTGAAATTACGATAATGAGTCTAAACCGAGGGGCTTGGCCCCAGACAATGGCATTGACGTATGTTGTTGATGGGAATGATTGAGGCAGGGGACAACCTGGATCCGAGGATTGCGGGCAAGCGGCACGACCGTTCTACCTAATAATCAATAAATAGCCACTACTCCGTTGCAGAAACAGGGCGCACTGCTGCTCCATATTCGAACACGCCTCGAATGTAATTGGCCTTACCATCAGGGTGGACGGTTACTGACCTAAGGGGCTATGGTGCAATGTGTACTTACCATTGCCTTTGTCACGAATCCTGGGAACTGAGGGTCTTCCCTGCCTTGAGGGAGCACCGCAAACGCAAGCATGTAAATGGTATTCACAACATGATTCTCAAACATCGTTTGTGAATTGGCAAAGTGGTCCTTCAAATATGAAATTGCAGTTAGTATTACCGATGATGAAGTTAAACCCGTGTCAGGTAATTGTTGCGACAAGGGTTCAAACGTAACAAATCCGTCACGGACGTACGTCACGTTGACGGTAAGCCATCGCGGTCTGATTGTGCAGATTTGATGCTTTACCCGGGAGAAGACACCATTACCATTGTTCATGTATACGGCTATGTCGGGTGAGTAAAACCATCAGACTGAGCAACGGGACATCCTACTGATGACATTGTCCGCCTGGTGTATTGGGCAGATGGTAAAAACGAGATAATCCATACTGCCCCCATTAAGAATAATAGACGAATAACCTGTTATATCAAGGGACGGATAACGACCTGATACATGTTTCAACAGAAAGCAGAGATCCAAACAAGAATGAATCAACCTGCACTGTCAGAGGTACAGTTACAACACAGAGAAACTTTTATTATTCCTCGTCCCAGATCAGTCTTGTCTGGATCGAAAGCCGGCGCCGCTGCGCAATTAACTTCTGCTGTGAGTCCCTGTTGGACCGCTTCCACTCTTGTCCAATTATCAAATTTTGGCGGCATGAGTGGAAAAACGCCTCCTAGACGGGAATTATGTAGAGTGAGAATTCTGAAAAAAGGTGGCCTGGTCTTACGACAAGTTCCATTGAGAACGTAACCGTTAAAAGATATAAATTGCGTCATGTTCGTCCCTTCTGTTGCTGCGGCATAACCGCTGTCCCATTCTGGTGCCCAATTGCCACCGTCGAATCCCGACCCAAAATCTTTCAACAGCACATCAGTATAGTTGTAGTCTTGAAATGGGGTCTGGTATGGTATTTCCGTTGCTCTCGGAGTAAGCATTGTTGTCCAGCTTCATCATAGAGTCAGAGATGCGAGATAGGCGGAAAAAACACCTTACGCGGCCGTTTGAACCGCGAACAGGAGCAAAGAAACAAATGATATAATTGTCCAAAGACTGCGACCTTTACCAAAGCCACATAGAGTATTGCCTGAACCAACAGTGATTCTGGCATGGAGTGAAAACAATGACAGGTTTTTTGAACCTGGACTCCTCAGTGACACGACAGTGGCAAAACGAATGGCTTCTGAGAAAGCTCTATTTGAGTTATCAGCGATCATCAACTTTAAATTGAAAGCTGGAAACATACTTGGTACTTATCAACGACAGCAAAGATCCAATCAGTGTAATTGCTGCGGTGGTATTTTGAGGATACTTCAAGTAGAGGGTTGCCAAGTGCCTTGGAACGATTGGATACGCAGTAGTTTCAGTCCGTATGATAAACGCTATCAGCAAGACCAACACGATGAATTGCCATGAACATGCTATAATTGGTCGGATGAAAACCTGTAGTCCCAAACAATTCATGCATTTTGTTGGGGATTGGCTCAGGAAAACATTGGTAAAGACATTAACTGAGAATAACATCAAGTGCACGCACAAATCATCTTCCGAATGGTGGGATTCGTCAAAGCTTCGCCTGGATGACAAGCTTGCATTGTACGCTTCAGGGACGACATCGTTATCCGTGGTTGGCTCTTCCCCCTCGGATGGATCGAGGAGCGTTGTAGAACCATGCACGTCCTCTTCTTCCTCTGCCTCACAGATGATCTTGTTATAGTCGCGTAATTCATATTCCATCACAAGAGACTTCGTTAGTACTATGCGGCAGGAAGGTTAGGTCGCGGTATGGCCGGGACAATGATACCAGGATTTTATACACTTCGTTATAGCGCAGGAAATACAGCTTTACTACCTTTGTAATATTAGGTGTACAGCGTGGCATCCAGCGATGCCAATGTCCAAAATGGAACATCATAAGTGACCATATGATCAATGATTGATATATCCTCACGGCAGATATAGGTTGCAGCATTTTCCGTGCAGATCGCTCTACTCGGCATCGAGAACAATCTGTTCTTGTTTGGTAATCTCCGAGTCGTTGGCGGTGCAGAAGAAGTTCGCTCGATCAACGGGTAACCAAAGGAGGACGAATGAGCCCTCTTTTCTGGCTGGCTCGAACACTTGCACCACAACCAACGAAGGATACGAGTCATAGATCTCTTGCCTCGCGCCTTGCAACTCAGAGTACAAGGAAGAAAATCATGGAAGGATAATGAAAAAAATGTTCTCCGACCCTAAGGTAGTAGCACAAGCGCTGGACTGGGAAAACACATTCACGAAAATAGCGTACAGCTTGAGATTACTCCGTTACATATCGCTTCAAAGATAGAACATGGAACCCCTGAGATCGCTATGTACCTAGTTAAAGTAATTAGTTTCCATCGTCTCTACTTTGGGAGAAAACGACTCACTCCGTCTCCCCAATAATTCCTCGCTTCCTCGAACACACGCAGCCTCTCTCGCTCCAGATCTGACTTGCCGCTGCGCATGGAAATCGATGTCTTATCGTCTGCATTCAACAAATCGTTCAGATAGCACCGCCCGCGCTCGCACGCTATATCCGCATAATACGCCGGAGGAATGAGGCTGACGGATCTGGTCGCACGGCCATACAAGTAACTGGTGTCGTTTGTGCCCTTTTGGATCTCATCCGCCGAGAATCGCGTCTCGTCGTAAATGACTGTGTAATGGGTCATTTTGACGGTCCCTTGGAGACCAGCGTGGGCCTGGAGATAAAAGTCGAAATCAAAACTAATGGAATATGGTCAGTGCGCGAACACAAGTCGACGAAAAAAGGAGTTACACAGCAGTAATGCCCCTGTCGACGACAGTTCCCGGCATGGTGTTTCCATTCTTGTCGGCGTGGCTAGGGTCCGTTGCAAGTGGCCTTGTTCCAATGTTAGCACCCGAACGAAGATAAGAATAATGTACTCACTTGGCGTGATGACGTTTCCTTTGTGGGAGGATGTAATTCAGGACAAACAAGGTGAAAATTCATGACAACTCACCCGCAAATGATAATAGACAGCGTAGGCCTATAACCGGCACGGACCTTGGTGAAGGCCTTGAGCATCTGCGGAAGCTCCTCTCTGAGAACAACGGCGAATTGTCCCTAATTCAATGCGTTCAGAATGACATTACCCATATAAGTCAATCACAAACCTCAGAAACACCATCTCGGAACAAGAAAACTCGCTCAGGAAGTTTCCTGTTGTGACTTTCGTAAACCTTCAATCTCTCGATCAACATATCCTCCAGTTCGTCAAGCGTCTGGAACCATCAGTCTATTTCTGCGTAAAAGAAAGGCGGTGCCAACCTCTTTATTCTTCGCGTGTTGTTGAATTCGGAGACTGGCAGGGAAATGAACAAACGAGTCATCTATGCTTGCTACAACGGCAGCGATGGACGGCGTGCCAATCCTACTTCCAGGTCCGGCGTGTGTGACGTCGATGCCCACCATCATTGTGGGCTTTGTTTTCAGCCATTTCATGGCCGCATCGTCAAGCTAACAAACATTAGAAATTCCGCATTACTGTATCATCGCAGCTCGCTCACTTTGTGATTCACTCCTCCAAGCTTAGTGTTTACCTTCAGTGCGACGTTGGACAAATATTGGTCCTGCCTCTTTTCCTCGAGCGCTTTCGGAAGTTGCATGTGGATGGTGTGGATGCCAAGGGTGACGTCACCAATGCGCTAAAGCACGTTAACGACGCTCAAAGGCAACAGACATAGACTTACCTTAATTCCTGGATAAATGAACTTATCGATCCCACCTAGCAAAACAAGGATAAAGCTGGGCTTTCCGTGTTTTGCCTTTTCCTCCTCTATCGCGTCGCGTATAAGTCGCAGTGCCTGCGTCCTCCCGCCGTCGTCATGCTGTCGTACGCTATCCAAATCCACCCTCCGAATCGCTTTCGGACCTGGCGGCATCCTTATCCCGCTTTTGTCGCATTTGTCGCGGAACCGCGTGGACAGCGTTTGAACGTCGGCGTGACCAACCTCGAGGCGCCGTGAGAGAACCGCGCTGTCGTGAATGTAGAACACCCAATACGACTTGACCTCGGCACCCCGGTGGAACTTGACATCGACGATGTTCCAAGCGCCGTTCCTTACGGTCACTGGTCCGCTGCGATATGAGAGTCTCGGAGGGTCTAGAAGACGTGCGGGAATATCGGCCATTTTATTGCCGATCTCGATGCCGAACGAAGCGAGGATGGGAGCCCTGTTCTGCGGCGAAAAGCCCAGGGTGGGCAGGCCCTCCTCTAGGAGGCACCGGGAATTGATTGCGGGCGGCTTGCACGCCATCCTGATCATCTGCGCCGTTTCATCAGCCGTAAGCTTTCCTCTGCGGGCGCTTCCAGGAATGATGTCGCATAGCTCGGCAGGCACCCATATTGGTTCCTTTTTCTTACCCTCCTTTTCCATATAACCGAGACACACGACTGGCAGCTGGGTGGGGTATTTCAGCGTTATCTTGTACCCTAGCCATTGTTAATAATCAAGGTCAATAACTGGATGCGCAAAATTTGACATACTCTGTTTAAAGAAGTCTTCCACCGATGTCTTTTTACCATCCGCCATGAAATACTGGTTCCGAGCCGTATTCGTACCGATTTCGAATAGCTTCTTTTTATGGCCCAAATGTTTCGTTCTGACCCTGATGCTTCCCACTATACTCGCAGGAAGCCTTGGCATTGCATGAGGCTTCACAAACTCCAATAGCACGTCGGCCAGGTTTCGGGGCTCAATGAATGCAGAGTAACAAACGTTGCTATCAATTCGACATCAGTACGACAGATAACGAAGTAAATAGTGAATTACAACTTACACGTTGACCATCAGTTGTCTGAACGTAGGTCTGACGGATATGAAGAAGCCTCGCCATACTTGAACTGCTTGAGACAACTTTATGTCGGGATTTAATGATTTCGGATCGAAGAAGTACTTGGTGGCTCCGTTACTGTCCTTCTTTCCCAAGCGGTAGCCGGTGTGACTGGGTTGATATTGGAGGATAAGATTCAGCGCCGATAAGGTCGGCGCGAGGTCATATTCGCGATACTGCAAGTCGCCCTCGGTGTACCTGGAAATGCAGAAAAAAAGATAGATCAGAATGACCGTCCTAACAATGAAACGGAAAGAAGGTATACCGATTGATAGGGTCCAAATTGATTTCGCCCAAGGACTCGACAGTGACCTGATATAGAATCTTCTTCTTAACGTCGGCTTCCTTTTGGTCTTCCTCTCTAAACGTGATCGTGAGCTGGAGGGGCTGAGGCAGCTTTTTCGCCGCGACGATCCGTTGGCTGAAATCGTGAACCACAATGGACTTGTATGGTTCGAATATTTTATCCTCCTCCAGCAACTCGAAGATACGCCTCTTAATCGGGGCCTTGATTTCAGCAGGGTCGGCACCGGATCGCGCCTTTCCTTTTCCTTTTCCTTTGCCACCGTCGTCGGCGCTTTTTGGAGTGACGTCGGTAATTGTTACCGAATAGTCGTAGAATGGCCCTTTTGGCAGCTTTACCGTGAAGAAGTTCCCGCGGAGGAAGATGTTCTTGCCGAGCGTTCCCCAGCCAGGTCGCGGGGGCATTTCGATTTGCCTACCGGCCTGTTCAGAAAAGCGCTTGACAAGCGCGTCCTGGCTCCCATCGGTGAGTCGAGGAGCGAGCGCAGGCGGATCAGAGGGGTAGATCAGAGGGCCTGAGGGTGCCCCGCCGCGTCCGCCTCGACCTCCACCGCCGCCTCCCCGAAATCCTCCACCGCCGCCGCCGCCGCCTCGATATCCGCCACCACCACCACCACCTCCTCCTCCTCGAGGACCTCCTCCGCCACCATATCCCCCTCCGCCACCATATCCCCCTCCGCCACCACCTCCCTGATATCCGCCTCTTCCACCTCCATAATCTCCTCGTCCTCGACCGGGCCCTCCGGGGCCGCCTCGAGCTCTTCCTCTGCCTCTATCAGCCATTGAAAATGCCTAACGCGATCTCCGAAAAAAGAGAATAAAGAGACGTCGACGAGGAATGAGAGGGTTCGCAGTAGAAAGAGTTGTATTATACGTAGAATGGAGCTTGCCTGTGGGCAATGACGCTGACGTTCGTGGTTGTAAGCTTAAGGTTGGGCACGAGAAGCTCACAATCACGGTTGGGTCAGAAAAAAGCCTGTTCCGGGTGCTCTTTATACCCGTTTCCAAGTTCCGGAATTGTCCATGCTACTTACCCACGATGCTGCGCAACCGCACAGCTTCAATTGAGAAAAATAAATAAAAATGAATCGTTACATACGCATACACAACGTTTACGTCCTAGCCCACGTAAGTAGTGGACTCACACGTAGTAAATCCACATCAAACCTATTATTGCAATCCAATCAGAGGAGATCGGGGTGCAGCGCAGTCCAGGGGCCGGATGCGATTCGTTTTTAATTCATTCCCCACCTCGTTCTTCAACACCCAATGCATCTCTCCGCAACTCTTCTTCTTCAACTTGCATGGTATCCACCGGTTCCTCGCCTTCGTATTGTTCGTCGTACTCTTCCATAGCAGCGGGATCGTCACCAGCCATATCCTGGTCATCTTGATCAGGATGACCAGCGTACTCCTCGGAATCCTCATCCGGACCAACCGCGCCAACAATAGCGTCAGAGCTAGATTCACCCATTGGCACATCACCATCACTTGCAGGCAGTGCGGCACCGGGCGGAGCCGTAGCTTTTACTTTGACTCGTGCCTTCAGCGGTAGCTTGACAGGGGCTGACACGTTCTGCTGTTGCAGCTGCGCAGGAGAGGCCGAAATGCTGGGAACCGCGCCGGGTTTTTTAGATGCGTTGGGAGGTGCACTCGCTGAGGATCCTGAGGCTGCTGCCGGCACATTGTTCAGATTAGCACTTCCTTTTTTGCTCTTGTCGGTTTTTGCCAGCTCGCGGTAAACTGGATCGCGAATGGAAGACATGAGCACCCGGTTGAGGCGTGGTGTAGTAAATCACCTCGCCTAGCAGTTCGCTTTGTAAGGGTTCGACGAGATCGCCAAACTCGAGAAGCTCGAGGGCCTTGAGGACGTCAGATGCGGAGATGCTCTTGTGCTGTTTTGATTGAGCAACATCGTGTGCCCTAGATTCACTGTTGAACACGCGCCCAGGGCAGAGGGTAAGACGATCGAACACTTACGTCGCAGCTGCAAGGAGGCTCACATGAGTCCAACTGCCCGCACAAAACGGCCGTTCGACGCACCAAGATAGTTTATAAACACCGTCGAACCCTTTACAAGCGACAGAACCGTCTCCTTTTGCAGCTTTGCACTTTCCGGCAACTGTGAGTCAACGGAAAACCGGCGCGTCACCAACAGCCGCTCAGCCCCCCGAAAACACAAAGACGCTACGCCACGTACTGCGGATTTCGCTATCTTGGCGACGATGGTTTTTGGAAGCTCAAAGTTTTCTATCCCCTCTGAGACGAGGTCTTGTTGGGCCTTTGCGGAGATCTGGCCCGTGTTCGCGTCTTTGCGAGGCATCGTTGGGGTTGGAGGCTGGGATCAATCACCGGTCGCGTGGAAGTCACGCGACCGTTGGCCTACTTCCGCACGCGCTGCAGGACGCGAGCGTTGATTGTGCAATGTGAAACATGCTTGCAAGCTGAAAAAATGCCGAGCTGCGCGATATAACTCAGAATTCATCACCGCACACACCAGCAAATCAAGTGATTCAATGGCCCGAAACACGGGACGAATCACTCGATCCTCGTGCTCCTATGCGCCTCATTGCGGTGACAAGTCATGCTCTTTGGAAAGCTCGGCTATGAATTCTTCCATAGATCAACCCATAGTCGAAGAGTGCTGTTAATCTGCTCCTCGTTCTCAGGAATTTTATCATGCACCACAACCGGCGCTTTGCCATTGTTCCCTCTTCTGCAACGCTGGGCGTTAATGCGTATGTTATCATGACGTCAATCATTTGGAAACAGCGTCAAAAGGTCTTCTCTCTAGGACTGGGCTGCAAACATCATCGTACATTTGGTACTGTAGTGCGTTTTAGCATTTTACAATGTTTGATCAGATCATGTCAATATTCACCATCGAGAGAGAGACTGCTGGAGCAACGTGGATGACCTGGATGACCTTCATGAACTTGTGATGGAAGACACAGTTTACCTCAGTCTGGAACTATCGCTTTTCGAGCACTCGAGCGGGCATCGTCCTGGGCAGGAGTAAATCTCCACGAACGAGGTATAGACTAAGCCGAAGTTTGACACCGTCGTATCGAGCACCAATGCCCGGGACACAGATACACACAGGTATATCATATTTGCGTTTTAAGAATGATTGCAGTAATTCAGTCGTCATGTTTTCTACAGATATTGAAGGTCCCGTCACTTCCCATTAATTAGCAGCCAGAAACATCGCTGTAGCAAGGCGTGATTCTGGCAACAAGTTCGGGTTACGCGGTTAGAAACTCTAGAAGTATCGCCCTCTGCCAAAGCTCTGCGTCGTGGCGCGTCGGGGTCGGATCAACAAACGCCACTGCATGGATGTATGTTCTCCTTACGATGCTATTGCGATCATAATGGGAACCGATTCGACGGGTTCTACACGGTTCGGTTCTCAAGAATCGCAGATTTTTGACGCCACATGGTACCGAGCATCCGATAATTTAGAAGATCAAACCCGTGATGTAGCAACTCTTTTCCCGAAAATCCGACGAAATTCTGGTTCCTCCCTTTTGAGGTGCCTTTTTTCCGAAGACGGCTGGTTCTGCCCACGAAGACTCCTCGATAGATTACGTGACGCCAGGCCCCTAGGAAGATCGCTTTGTTCCGTCACTTGATCAGGCTTCGAGTTGTGGTTCAGTCCTCCACGTGAAGTGCAACTTGAGCCCGTGCATAGAAGACAACATTACTATTTCCCATTCAAAAGTACTCACCGCCGTAACTGATAACGGCGCTCTCTTCAGTAACCCACGTATCCTCACCCAGCCATCCGGCTACCGGCCTATCGATGGCGGCTATGGACCCAACTTGTTTTCTGATGAGCCCTACGTCGAAAGTCCCCGATGTATATCCCTACGATATCGTTTCTCATAATTCAATACTATGTTATCGAACGATGTTCCGTGCCGCATGTCAAGGTGTTTACACATTTAAGCCAGCTAGAAGGCCTCATGAGCGCCCATTCAACTTATTTTCTCCTGCGGATATTCTCAGACGTTCGTGAAAACTCGTGATTACATTCACGTTACATTACAACTCTATTAGTGAATAATAGTGCTAAAGATTAGGATCGGGTCCAACCACTATCGGTTTGGTCTTGCTGAGCAATGCGATAGTCGCATCCGATACCCCTAGGTGTGCCTTCACCACGTTGGGCGGAGTAAGCGCCAGCCACTACCCATGTTTAAATTCCGGAAATAAATAATGCTCATTCACAACCTACCTGGTTAAGACTGACGTCCTGGAATACAGCTAATGACATGGGAGTTAACGTGGATGGACTTCTTGTTTCGTTAGACGTACCAGATTTGAAAATCTCCAAATAAACAAGTGTGGTATTTCCAATGTTCTCAACGTAATGCCCTAGGATCCCCGGTCAGTCCGCTTGCATGAAAAGAATGACATGCCATACCATAACTTGCGGGAATATAGCCTTTACCCTTCCTGTCAGTGTACTGGAAAAGTAATGTGAGGTTTACTGACCGATGTCCCCGGCCTGCACAATTGAGTCGTGTTCAGACAAGCGCAATGCAGTAGGGTATACCCACCTGATAGTTAAAGGTCTGCGCATTTGATTGGGAAGCAAATATTGTCACTCGAGCTTGGCCCCGCCTGCCGTCGTTGAGAAACTCTGTTTGTACGTACGTGAATGACAACTTACAGGAAGAAGCTCCATTCGTCTTGAGTTGGATGCCACTGCAAAAAAAAGCGTGTCAGTTCAAGAAATGCCAGCTATAGCCATGATTTACGTGAAGCTCCCTGGTGACTTGTCAGATGCAAGCGTCATGAAGGGTTTGAAGCTTACCGCATGCCACCGGGTTGGATGGTCACCTCTGATGACGGCGATTGTGAATTGAATGCGGAACCGTCAACGCTAGCTCAACGTACCTGCAGCTGAAATCGTTATCGAGGCCTTGAAAGTAGTAGAATCCACAACTTTGACGGTACCCCCTGCAAGTTGCGTCGGCTTAACCTTTGACAAGGGGAATGAAAACGGATTTTCCACGGTTCCTTGGGGGCTATTTGGTGCATCGCTATCGGGTTCAGGTAGACCTTAAGAATGAAAGTCAGTCACTTATTCGATCACTGGCATGCAATGCCCTTTGGCTTACTAGCTGGGAATATGTAAAGCTCCTCGGCTGGTATATTAGCCCATGATTGTATGTCTCTAATATGTTGTGTGTTTAGACGTGCGGAAGCGAAGTAATGTGACACTGACGTTCCGAAGTTCTTAGCAATCACTGTCGAGTAAAGGTGTTAGCATGTGATCAGATAACTTCTGATGTACCTGCCTTCAGCAGGCACGTGTGACAGCCAGTCAGTCAACTAAGAATTTGACTACGTCATTGACAGCCACTTGACTGATCGACATACGTACCAGGAATGTGTTATCCGCGCTAAAGTCGCCAGAGTCAAAGACCTTGATAAAATGAATCAAGACCTATTCTCCCGGAAGCGCTGGCAAAGCTTACCGCAAGAAATTCGCAGCCGCTCGGATCGTCATCTGTAGCCTGCAACGAATGTGGGATTCCAGCCGGGAAATACCACAAATCTCCTTGATTCTGTCGATCTCTCAGGCTCTTTAAGTTGCCCTTTGAAGGATATGGACGTACGACAGTGGCAACATAGTTCCTACCATTACTATCAACAGCCGTTATCTGAACGCTACCCTTGAGAAAGATCAATTTGCGCTGACGACATTCTTCATGCGGGAGTCACAGACCTTGAGAACATATGCCCATTCCCCGGTATTGTGCCAGTGCAGTTCTCTTGGCCACGTTCAGTGCACAAAGCAACGCATGGAGATGATATTAGACGGACCTGATACTACCCGCTGTCAAACGCATGTTAACGCCGGCAATTTCTGACAAATGTTACACTATCAGTCAATGAGGCTGAAAGCAACTTCTGCACATACGGGTAGCAATAGGCATAGTTGCAACTGCAAATTGCTGAGCATTTGATAAAGGACCGCCGGAACTCATTGCTCACCATTTTGCTGTCGAGCCCASCCTCCGYTTGYTAAACGGTTGGGGCTTAGACTGAACGACCATTTAGGGTTCGGACTGAAGAAAGATCTGAGCTAGAGAACAACCGTTGACTATGAAGACGCACATGGATCCATGATCAGTGGTTGGCGGAGCTAGTGCATCAGAGTTTTGCAACTCGATCGCGAGGTTTTGGGGTCCGAGAATATTAGCCCCCAACTTTCCGCGTACAGGCTCTGGGTTAGGGCTCGCAGCGTTGAAGAGAACTTCGTTAGGAGCTGTGCTAATCTTTGGGCCGGTATAGGAAGGAATCGGCGCGCTGAGGGCTGATGACGGCGATTGGTTGCCTGAATTAGCAGGGGCAGAATAGACATGCCCGACAAGGAGAACAACCAAGGCGTAGCTGATAGCTTGCCCGCGGAACATGTCCAAAGAACGGATGGAACAGACACAAAGGTGTACGTGCGCCGGCAAGCTTTTCCTCTCTTTTTAAAGAGAGCTAGGGCTGGCAATGCGGAACTCTATTCTTCCCATGAATATATAATCAGTCGCAGCATCAGAATGACCTAGCCACTCAAGAGCAGGCTTCCATCAAGATTTAATTTCAATCATCCTTTTTTGGTTAGCGCGAACGCCCTAGGAATTGGATTGATTCAGCTTGTGGGAATATTTCTGTCGAAATTATACTGTGACACATCACAATAGTATAATAGAGCACTTGCATAATCGTTATTATGTCACT
>JNHV02000348.1:0-19798 GCA_001691785.3 Amanita brunnescens Koide BX004
TCCAAGATGATGTTTTGAGCCCTGGAAAGTATTCAGAGTGAGGACCTCAGGCCAAACTACTCTGTTGCCAAAGTAACTTGCATCGCACGATCAACATCATGCCAATCCGAACTCTATTTGTATGCCTAATCGTACACAATCCCATTTAGCCTGCGGCGGTATAATGGACTCACAACTACAACCCCAACGCTTGATTCGCGAGCTGGACCACCTGCCTGTTCTCTCCACCAGACGAGACGGCGACAGGCTCAAACCCTACCATCCGACGCGCTTCAGTTGACTTGAGGTGATCTACCGTCGCTCGGCCGATACATCCCGACTCGCCTTGACCGCCCGGAAAGTCGCTATACCGCCGCGAAAAACAATAAGAAAACTCGTAATGTTGTGGAGCGAGTGTACGTACGGAGGGGGCAACCCAGCTACAAAGTTCTCCCGTTGAAGCCGCAGGTAATGGGCACTGCAATATAAAAATATGAACAGTTAGCAAACACACGTTGTTTCCCTCCCTACACGTAACTTGTCTACCGTAAGGGGTACTGCAGGGATATACAACACCGAAGAATCGGACGTTCCACGGTGCTGCTTCTCGACGGCATGTATGACGTCGCAGTGCCCTGCACACGTATCGATTCCGATTAGTCAAGGTCCCCCGCTAGACTAGATGATGCGCAATGGTAGTACGTACAAAAGACCTGATCACCAGGTTCCACTCTAGGCACGGACACCATCGTCCTGGCTAGATCAAGATGCGGGTGGGTCCTCTCGTTCAGCTCTTGGGTGTTCCCGAGAACGCTCCCGGGAAATTCGGGAGAGTCCAAGTTAACTGCCCAGTCTTCGAACTTGAGAGATGGCGTGCTGGGCTCGGTGTTGGTACTGGGTTTGAGAGGGCGGAAGAAAGGTCGAAGCAGGATGTAGGCTGAGCCTAGGAGCAGATTGGGAAAAACTTTGAGCGTGCCTTGGTTAGGGCCTGTGTCGGACATGGAGGTCCATCCTTGCCAGGTACGGAAGATGGAGCATTTGTTCCTGCAGTATTAGATCGATGATGAGAAGGGGGGTCGTAAATGAAGGAGCGGATGTGCTCACGAAACGCTGTACAAGTCATGCCTTGCGTTAACCCTAGGTGAGGCATCGAAGGGGTCGTGCAACCTCCATTCGCCGTTGCCCTGCAAAATTCTCCAGAAACAGCTTCGGTACTGTGGGTCTTCCCAGTGCTCGACGGATCCTCCATCGACATGTGGGCCGAGGGTGAATTGGGTGTCCCCGGGTTGGCGGATTCTGAGCCGGTCAAAATAGGATATCGGGTTTGACAAGTCAACGAGGGAGGACGGGTCTGATTTGTGCCAGAGCGAGAGGAGGAAGCGCTGGGTTGCGATGGCGTTCGGATGCGTTCGGGCAGCGATTTGGGAGGGGGTATTGTAAAGCTCGAAGATTTGGATGTTGTCCTCGGGGAAGCCTGCGCTTAGATTTAGTATGGTACTGAGGCGCCCACGATTAGGAAGGGTGTACCTTTGATTTGACCCTTGTTGAGGGCCGCGTAGGCTCGTATATCAGCTTTCCATGCAAGTGCTTCCTGGAGAGAGACTTAATTTAGCCCTGGGCTGAGGGACGTGGTGACGTACGTCCTTGGGGATGCCACCTCTGACCAGAACGGTTCCCACTTCCCTTATGTTCGAAATTTGGGCATCGGACAAGCCAGCCTTGAGTTCTTCGAATTCGACTTGGGGTATTATCTGCCAGGAATGGTATAGCGTATCTCTACATCAAGTTGAATCGAGATTTTACCTCCGTCCCACGCTCAGTGATGGCAACGACCCTTTCATCAAGCTCTTTCAGGATTTGTCTCCAGCTCTCTACTAGGGAGTCTTTCCACAGACTCTTCTTGATGTCCGAGAAGCGCGCTGGGAGCTGCGAGGCTTCGCCTCCTGACAGGGATGTAAAGATGGCAGCGATGGTTCCCGATTCCTTTGGTATCCTTGTACTAGTTGCTGTCGTTGAATCTACATGTGTTTCGGTGTTCCGCAGCGCTGCTGTGCAATGCAGTGATCGGAAACCCGATAAGCTTAGGCGCACGGTGTGGCGGACGAGGAGCATCTTATTCTTAGACCGTAAACTCGTATCGTTTCGACGTGGACGACGACCATCGCATACGATTCTTTCCCACTGCTGTCAAGTTCAACAGTGTCAACTTGTCAAGAGAATGTAATGCAGATTCCCGGGATTCTGAACCAACGTCGAATTCGTCTTCTTCTCCTCGTGTCCATCGCGCCTCTTCTTACCTTGTTGTATTTCGCCTCTCCGTCCATCCGCGAATCCCTTATTAGAGAGCAATTCGCCCACATCAGTTCAGACTCAGGCTCAGGCACAACTTCAACATCACCGCCGCGCATCCTGCTCGTCTCTGCGTTTTTCCCGCTCAAGCACTCTAAACATTCTCAATCAGACTACGAATCCTGGCTCAAGCGCTTCCTTGGGCAAATCAGCACAGATGTCTACTTCTTCGCTCCTCCCGACTCCGCCGACCTTGTTTCCGCTGCCCGGCCCTCGTCGTTTCCTATGACCCTCAACACCACTTTCTCGTCGGCTTTTGATGTCCCTCCATTGAAGGCTCTCCAGCCCAACTATACTGTCATGCACTCATGGGACCGCGAAAAGCGCCGTCACTCGCCAGAGCTCTACGCCGTGTGGAATGCCAAGGCGTATTTCCTCATCGAGGCCATCAACAATGCGGGAAATTCAGGGAAAACGTACGACTACGTGTTTTGGAACGAYGCAGGCAGCTTTAGAGATGAGCATGGGTATAAGGTCTGGCCTGACCCGGAGAGAGTGGTTCAGGTGTTTGAACAGGGTGAAAAGAAGAGCGGGGTGAAGAAGGATGATTTGATGTTTTTCCCCGTGACGGGAATGCCCTACTGGTCCCAGAGATACTGGAAGGAAGATCAGGGACCTGTGGATGTCGACTTTAGCGAAGGTAGGGTTTCGTYCGCCAGCATTTTAAAGTTTGCGCATATATCGACCTTTTACGCAGGTTCTTTCTTTGGGGGTTCCCCAAGCGCCGCCAAATGGTGGTCCAAGACGTTTTACGCCTATCACGACTATTATCTATCCTTATCCTACTTTGTGGGAAAGGACCAAACGGTGTTTAATGCCCTTTTCTTCCTCTATCCTGAACGTTTCATCGCCATGTACTAYGGAGACATGCCGTACATCGATCAGGGACCGTACGGCGCGTGCGGATACGGATGGTGGTATTACCATTTCTGGTTTGGAGATGAGGAAGGCAAGAGGTGGGATAGAGAGAGTTGGTTGAGCAAGCTGGGGATGGGGTGGAGGTTTTGGARAGAAAGAGTGGGCTGCACGCTTGTGCCCGTTGTTCCGATGAAGGAGATGCTGGGAGGATGGTTTGGCTGGGGATGGACACCGCCAGAAAGACGATTGGAGATGTAAATAATTTGGGTACTGTAGTTCTATGATTCCTCAAGACCTCGTTGCAAAAGACGTCGTTCGTGGCGCCGAGCTTATCGGAAGATGCTCTTCTTGGTGGGGCAGTATCGCTGATTATCGTTACAGGCAGGATCCGATAACAGTGGGGGATGATTGGACTGATGCCGAAGGAGCACGGCCGTTCCGTCCCTGCCAGGCTGGATACGGCTGAGCACCTCATCCAACTTTAACTAACGCTAGTGGGCATCTGCCAAATGTCAAGGATGGCGCATATAGATGGGAATAAGTGCGCCGCTTTGTCTTTTCTGGAGACATCAATAAATAAATGGCCAGCTGATCGGTACTAGTCGTCTCCCAGCACGTTATTCCCAGCCCTTGCGCTCGCGCCGCGTGCTTACCCTGCGCACGGCCTGCCTCGGCAGAAAGTGAGTTCTTTTCAGATGTCATTCGGCAAATGGTCCATGGAACTTTCATTCTTACTTTTTTTAGCGACAACCACCATGCCGGCAGGAGATAATAAACGGACGAAATCCGGAAAACAACGCAGGTTGCTGGGTTGCCGACTCCTCGCTCGAGTCTGGATTGGGTCTAGTGGCAGTATCATCCTCCTGCCAGGGTCTCTGCGCGCAAGGTGCGCTCGCAAACACTGTCCTTTCTCCACAAAACGTGCTAAAAAAAGCACCACTTGCCTAGACCCCATGACTTCCACTTTCCACGCCCTTCATCACCGTTATTCCTCCACTGGTTGAAAGTAGTTTAACACGGAAGACGCTCATATCAGCATTAACGTTTATGAAATATGTTTTTATGAAGTTACACCCACGTATATGCTGTAATGCCCGCTCGCCCGGGTGTTATCCAGCGAACACGAGGCACGAAGTCCTACGCTACCCTCAACATACTTGCCATACACGGCTTAGCCCGCCAACTCGCGTCGTTTGTGCAGAGAAGGTCAAATCCATCACAAACGCTCATAAAGTGGGTTGACGTAACCTTCTCACCGAAGTTGAAAAAATCAATCCGGACATTAGATCAGCCCTGTCAATGCCGTTGTCACTTGTATATATTTAGAAGAAGGTACTGCTCATAAGGGTGTAAGTCCTCTATGCTTTAAGGCCGAGGGGGTGACGTTTATCGCATCGACTCACTTTCTTTGCGGACTTCGCTTTAGGCTCTCAATCGTGCCGCGCTCAGCGCTCAGCATCACCAGTCACTCCTTAACTTTCTCTTTTAATTTCTTATCAACGTCATGGCCTCTCAAAGATCTTTCGACTACATCATCGTTGGAGGAGGAACAGCCGGACTCGTCGTCGCAGCCCGTTTAACGGAAAATCCAGATGTCAGCGTCTGCGTTCTCGAAGCTGGGAAAGACCAATCGACAAATGTCGATACTATGATCCCTGGTGAGTTACCCYAATCGGCCGAAAAGTATGAGCGATGCCTTGACAACATATTTTTTCTTAGGATTCGCAATGAAGAATCTGGGTAATGCCGAGGTCGATTGGATGTTTCAAACGGCTCCGCAATCTCATTGCAATGATCGTCAGATTATCGTGAATAGGTCAGTCGCGCGAACTCTTTTTTGGAACATACAATGACGTTGTTGATGTAGGGGAAAGGGATTGGGCGGCTCAAGTATTGTAAGATGGAATATCCTGTTATTTCATTTTCAAACTGACACTCGCATAAGTTGAATATTATGGAAGTCTCCCGGTATGTATATATTGACCATCCGTAATGACATTGATTGACTTGGTTTACGTGTAGGGGACACGCCAAAGAATATGATGGTTTGTGAATTTTCAGGCCGTTTAATTTACAACTTTTTTTGACGAATTACAGCATTTGAGGCACTCGGCTCTACCGGATGGAACTGGCAATCTCTCCTTCAGTACTTCCAAAAGGTAAGCAACCTCCCTTCCCATCTTCAACAAGACTGACGCTGCGCCGATATTAAGTGTGAAACCCTCTCCACCAACCCTGACGATCTATCCAAGGTCGATATTAAACCCGACCCTAATGTCCACGGCACAAGCGGCCCTCTTCAAATCTCTAGCCCGAGATGGGTCAGCGATACGAATACGCCCTTCCGCTCGACTCTCGAGTCTTTGGGGATTAAACACAATCCCGACGGCGTATGCATTTTTTCAGCGATTCATCGTCGTGTAGGGCTGACCAACCTGTGTAGACTTCCGGTGACAATTCCGGGCTTATGGGCACGTACCAAACCATTCATCCGACCGAGGTCGTTCGATCGTCGTCGGCATCTGTATGCGGACTTTTTCTCAGACTCAAGTGAAGAAACTTAACGTTTTTCTTCCTATAGGCGTACTATCTACCGAACAAAGGCAGAAATAATCTGCATGTTATAACTGGAGCGCATGTTTCGCGCATTTTGTTCCACAGCGAGAAGAAACAGGGCAAGTTGGTTGCAAGTGGAGCAGAGTTTTCGAAAGATGGGCAGACTATGTCCGTGTCTGCCAGGAAGGAAGTTATCATTTGCGGAGGTCTGTTTCGGTCTTTAACAGAAAAGGCTGCGCTGAGTGAACTTGCGATCAGGATCCTTCCAAACTCCTCAGATCCTTGAGCTCTCTGGTAAATATACTTTATTTGTTGCGAAGAGACATTATATTGAACATCATTAGGTATTGGAAACAAGAAGCTCCTCGAGTCGCACGGGATTCCTGTTTTACATGATCTTCCGGGCGTCGGTCAGAATCTTCGTACGTGTTTCTTTGTCTTGCTTGGATAGAGACTCATATCAATCGTTTGCAGAGGTACCTACTTTTCCCATATATATGCGACAACGTCTAAGTATTATATAGGACCACTTTTGGGTACCGTACACACGAGAAATGGACGACAACATAGACTCTTTCGAGCTTTTACTGTCTGACCCTGCACGCGCTGGTTCGGAATGGATGCTCTAGTGTGTATATCGTTATAGTCTCCAAGAGTTTCGTGCTGATACTTCTGTGTTAACAGTCAAGAGCAGAAACGTGGCATGCTTTCCTCTGTCCCTTCGCAAACTTTCGCTTATATCCCGGTCGCGTCATTCTCTGATGAAAGTTCAATCCTGAAGAGTGCAGAGTCCGTAAAAACCAACGGACCCGCCGAGTCGAAAACAGTCAAGAAGCAAAAGGAGTGGATCAAGGCAAACGTTCCTCACCTTGAGTAAGWCCGTCTCTTCGCCGACAGTACGCGATGACCTGATGATTGGGCAAGGTTTTCACCGTTCCCAGGATGCTTGCCCGCCCCTGGCGCAGTCCCAAAACCAGGAAAACGCTATTACTCGATGCTTGTTGCGCTATTGCACCCCTTCTCGCGTGGCTCGGTGCACGTGGGATCTTCGGATCCTTTTGCTTCCCCCGTCATCAACTTGAGCGCATTGGACAACGATGCAGACATGAATCTCATGCTGGACGCTTTCAAATTTATCCGGAAAGTAGCGCAGACGGGGGCAATGGCTGAGATTGGCCGTACCGAACTATTACCGGGAGAAGAGAGACAGTCTGATGAACAGCTGAAGGAATGGATTAAGAACTCGGTTCAGACGCTGTTCCATCCCATCGGGACGGCTTCTATGCTGCCGCGCGCAGATGGTGGTGTGGTTGATGCAAGTTTGAGGGTATATGGCACTGAAAATTTACGAGTGGTGAGTTGTTTTTCTGGCCGTCTCGGATTCCTGTGTTGATGAACTTTGATCACAATTCCAGGTTGACGCATCTGTTATTCCTATTCAAATATCCGCACATACGCAAATGACGGTGTACGCTATTGCAGAGAAGGCAAGTACTGCTTATAACATTTTTTGTCGTTACGTCTAACTGTTTTATCAGGCGGCTGATATTATCAAGTCTCAGAGTGTATCATCAGCGAACAACAATAAGCCAGGGAAGAATTATTTTAGTAATTTATTCGCCCGTTTCCGCTCGCTCTTCRCTCCTTCCCGTACTGTGTAGTAGACGAACGGGTGCGATTGCATCGTTGTTATTACTCTAATGTGTACGCGCTGTAATGGCTGCTTGTTAATTTGTTACTATTAGCGGTCTATCATGTTTTGTGGAATATAAGGATGTTTCTTTTCCTCTACTATTTTAGGACTGAGTGACGTGACTGCTCGGCGTTCCGCATACCTGTTTTCTTTCTTGCGATCAAAAAATCTGCTCAGCTGGTGAGAGTATACACAGAGTCACAGACCTTTTCAGCGTGCACCGCAATTTGGGCACCTCTCGTCGTGTCATTCGGGCTCGTCGTGCTTTCACTTCTCAGCAAGATTCAATAGCGGATGTTACWGGAATGACGACACCTCTATATGCCCCGACGAGAACTTTGCAGAATACCACGCGCATATTCAAGGATATCATGGACGTGGTGTCTTCAAGAGCCTTGCTCATGCCGCTGCCGCTACCATTSGCGAACGAAGTTGAAAGCTATTTCTCAGTACGGACAGCCGTGTTTCTGCGATAGCATGGACTTTGCACACGCAGACCCCCTTCGATGCAGTCTGCTGATTGGGCAGTCTTTTCTGGTTTGGCCGATTCGGACTCTGCGCGCCTTTACTTCATCGCAAAGTTCAATAGCGGATATTATCTAGAAGACAAAGTTCGAACTTCGCAGAACTCCACGAACGGCCTTTCTTTGCGCTGCATACGCTTAAGGAAGCTGATCTTCTGATTCTTTGTCTTATGTGCTCCCAACGAACTGGGTCCTCTCCGACAACACCTACTCCAACTTGCGTACAAGCAATGCTGCACATTCGTCGCACGCCCATCTGGGCGGCAGTATATCGCAATAAGATACAGTCGAAATCCCAGCTCTATATCCCCCCACTGATCTCTATGAAAGCATTCAACTACGGGTCCAGTCACTCGTTCTCACTCAGAATTTTGAATTCGGACGCAATCGTTTGGGTGCYTTTTAGCGGGTCTTGTGCGCATATAATCTTAAAAGACGAGACCTGCCTGGACTCGGACGTCGTTGAGGATTCGGATATCGTTGACGTAGACGTTGCTCTTTTCATCTCCAAGACTGGGGCTCAAAACATTCGGATATTGTGTCGGTGTCAAGGCTTTTCTTATGTAATTCATGGGGTTCCAACAGAGAGTATCGATTTCCCGAATGTGCTGGGATCAAGCAATGGGAAATATATGCCCAAATGATCGGCACGGGCAATCCGAAACTGCCGTTGCACTCTCCCACTCTCTGCCACGTACTGTGGGTTAATTTGAAAGCGCTGGTGGCAGGGCATATCTCCATTGTTGCCTTTTCGAAATTTGGCCGAGCGGAGCGGAAAGGTGGACTAGACACTGGGCTTCTTTTTGGCCAAGGTGATCTCTCTGGGACCCGGGCCACACGTTGGGCATTAGGGGACTTTGATTGTGTTATCTCACGGCCTGTCAACAAATGCTGTGGAGCTGGGACGGCACTAGCCATTTATCCAAAGCAAGTGGTTCTTGTCAGATGTTTGATCAAGGGTACGTAAGACTATTAATGTAACTTGAAACTTGTGGCTTTACGATTGGTGCTCATATAGAAAGGATATGTCCGTGAGGATTCATCATTTTAATGTGAACGCTGTATTCTGCTCTTCACGTTCCTTCACATCTTCCGTGTTTTCAAAGTTCCCATTTTGATTGAAAGCTTACGCTGGGGCAACTTTCTATAACCAGTGGTTATCTTGTATGCTTTGCGATGTGCGGGTAAATGTCCGTTCAGTCCGGCCTGTAGGTTCGCGCCTCAGGCCTCAGTTCGACATTAGTCATTGTCACGGCGAGACTCGCAATTCTTTCTTCGTTTCTCCCACGATCAATATCTGCCTCGTTAACGCGATCTATGTCCTTCGGGCCGATTTCAGGGATTGGCGAACCAAAGCATGAGGAGTAACTTTACACTTCTAATGCGGATAGAACCGACGATCCTATCCAGGCAAAGGTCGAAGGAAGATAACGCCTCCTGGTAGAGCTCAGTGCCAAGCAGAGGGAGCGGTAGAAGGCCATGTGCAGGATGTTTGGGATGGCGAAACGTGTTCTAGAGCAACGCCCGCCACAGCCGTCAGTCCGCTTTTGCCTCTTTTGTCTCTTCATTCTCTACGTCACACAAGTTTTTCTTTGCGAAGAGTCAAGACGCAGTGGGGAGACTTCATCCTTTCTGAGGATGACACCTGTCGAAATTTACTGTTCTATTTTCTCTTTGACAGTTTTGACATCAGCAATGTTTATTTCTTGTTTTACTGCTCAAAATCATCTTCACGGTATCTCTACATTCTTTACGCGGTTCTCACAAGTGATATCGCGTTCAATACAGGGATCTCGAAAACGTTTGTCAGGTCCAAAGTGGCGTGGGGACTACTACTAGTATTCTCGGACTCGATCTCTTCTGACTTTCTATGCACCCGCGTGTGAGAGGACGGCGTGCAAACATTCGCTCCTCAGAATCCGGATTCTGGGCTGACACTGCAATCCTCTTAGAGCAGCGCGTTAGCGCTACATTACTAAGCGCCGCCTCTTCGCCGCCTTCAGCCCTTACTGTATATATTCAATAATCGAGTGCGGGTTGGACGAGAGCCAAAGATCCACTCGGTTTTTTCATTATCACAGTCCTGCAGGGCAATCAAGCAACAAGTTCGTTCATCATGTCTACGGATAATGCATCTGACCTTGGTAATTAAGACACACGCGAACAGATCATGATTCTGTTCTCGTAATTAATCATTGGTTAGGTAAGTATATTCTTGAGATGAGCTTCTGTGTCAACAGCNATGAAGAACCAAAAATAGTGGTATCATATCTTTGATCCAGGATCAGTTCCGCCTCAGAACCGTGACGGTGAGTTATCTGGAGGCTCAATCTATGCGTCAAACTCAATGTGTATCAAGGTTAGGATTCTTTGATAACCATGGACCGGTCTATCGCCGTCAATATAGTATTATCGACGGGCGTTGATTTAATGCGTTGATTTAATACCGTCAAATGGGCTGAGGGAAAACAACAAAGGCACGCCCGCAAATTATCGTCTCGCTTGGGTGTGGATTCTGCCCGGGACAATTTGAGAATGTTCGTGGCAATCTTTCCTTTGGAGAAGCAACTTCCTTGGGCTGGCGCTAACACGTGCTTCTARGACCTAATTTTAATGGAGGTGAAGGTAAGGTCAGCTGGCAGCCTGTTAGTGGAAGTTTGTGTCATTCTTGCATATRAAAACCGTCATGCCTTACCGTATCTCCTCAACGATGTCTCTCAAAGGTAGACTCTTCTACTTGCCAATTTTCTGCGTTTGACTTGATTGTCATAGCCCTTCTTTATGCGTGTTGGCGGCGCCACTACGCTCGACTTCAGCCACTATAAATGGATTTGGCTGAATACTGATGARAAAATATCGCCCTACGTGTTCGGCGACTTTCGTTATGACTTTATCCCGCTGCTTGGAAAAACCGCTGCCTCTGCGGACATTATCATTGCTGGAGACAACAATGGGTCAACGGCCAGTACATCGGCTAGGGTAATAATCGGGAGCAGGGTCAAGAGTATGTTACGCTCGGCCCAGAAAACTGTCTTTGGGGTCGAGCTCGAGAACCTACCTCCTACTAGTCCCGAGGTGTTGATTAGCGCCATTCAGGTCACATATACAGATGGAACGGCGCAGACCATCGTGACCGATGACACCTGGTCCCCCCGATACAATGACGCCGGTTGGCCTAACGCCGTAGTCATGGGCAATGCAAGCAGCTCACCGTGGCGAACGCCGACTTTACAGCGCCCTACCTCTTCCTCAACACTCTCCGGCTCGAATTCAATCTAGACCAACGAAGTTACCAGCCCTAGGGGCGACGCGCCGATCGGTCACCGCGCTTTCCGCAAGGATATTTATGTGCCCGGCGGCATATTTGTCAGGACGGGCACCATCACCATTGACGCTGACAACATCGACACGTACATCAACGGGAACTTGATTGGGCAAGGTAGTAACTGGGAGCAAGCACAGCGCGGTCGTTCACGCTCGACTATCCCACCGACAATGTCGTCATTGCCGTCGATGCTGTCAATACAGGGAGACCCGCTGGGCTGATCGCTACCGTCGTACTCGATGTTGCGATTTACTATTGCTCGACTTCGTCTATATCACGGACAATAGTTGGAAGTACAGTCTTACCGTGCCGACAGGTTTCCAGGAGCTCGGATACAACGACAGTGGCTTGTCGAATGCAACTGTCGAGGGCCCATACGGAATCAAGCCTTGGGGAGACATTCCGACCGTGAACGGCAATTAGAGTAAAAGTCCGATGGCGATGGCTAAATCTTAAATTCGGGCAGCATTAGATTTGACAATTTTTACTTCTCAATTCACATAAAACAACAGGGAGTTATAGTGTACAATTCTGTATCGTCCTAGTTTTCTCGGGGTGTTGTAGTCTCCTTTGATGCAATATATGTGTTGACAGTTACAATAAGATAAGATCAGTAAAATCAATTCAACGGAAGATTATACCTGACGTAGGCTGAGAACAAAGGAGAGAATCGGAGGCATACTGAGAAGCAGCAATCCAAAAAAAGAATCAGTCATATATATATATATGCATTTAATTAAGATAGACAGGGCGCATGGCGATGACTAGCGCTTCCATAAGCTCATAAAGAACAAAATACACGACTCCTACTACTTAGGTCCTTCGGCTTTATGCCGGCCAACAAAGAATACCCCGCCGCCTAGTCACAGAATGTAATTGCCAAATCGACCTGTAGTGACTAATGAGGCAGCGACGCGGGACAAGAGTGAACTTCTTACATTGTCGACTTGGCAAGGGACCTGAACACCCGTATCGCCAGGCTGAAAGAATGCAGTCGGGCAATTGGGATTAGTGCCTGCAACACGAAAAAGTTAAATCAGCCTTTTGATGAACGGAAGATTTAAGTGAATACGAACAGTCAGCGCCAGCTCCGTCGCAACCGTTATAATAACTGCAAAGATGCACAAAGTAAGCTCGGACTCGATTGACGAGCCTACACCTGCTTACCCGAATCCGGAGGTAACGGAGAATGCATGACTGAAAATAAAATGCGAGGTCAAGAACGAACARAAGTAGGGTATAATTACACACAGGGTTACTTACGGAGGTATCAAGGAGATGTCGGTGCTTGAACCGCTGCCGGGAGTCGTAGGATTAACTAAAGTGGTTTCGATGAGCGTGCAGCCTTCGCCGTTAAGTCCGCAGGAGCCTATCAGTAAAAGGGTACGTAAGTAATTATTGGAGTATTGAAGGAGGTTAGCAAGCACCGGTTTGGAGGTAACTAGCGGTCATCGASGATCATTATTATTAAGCAATAGCCAGAGGAGTAGCACTCACGCAATGGCGCTAATAAGCGGGCCGTTGGACACATAGTCCCCTCCGGTCGAAAGGATATTGCCGTTCTGAACAAGGGTAGGCTTCATGATGGCGTTAGAGCGTATAATCAGCATCGAGAACGCTTCTTACAGTTCCACGGCCACAACTGCAAAGTAGCTCTGTCAGCAACTAATCATTGGGGGAAAAAATTGCGTCTGACTTGTTAACAAAGTGAACAGTATGGCTTTCTGCGCTGACGGCAGTAGCGAGAGTGAGAGAAAGAAGAGCGATGGTGATCAAAGACTTGAACATGTCGAAGTAGTTAATTGGGTTGTCTCGACTGCACTTAGATGACGGTTCTTATACCTTGCTAATGTAYCTTTTCTAGCCTAGGCATATCAGGCTGAACTACGGATCTGAATCTTCTCCGTTGTCTTTGCACAGGTTTAAAGTCGTCGGGCGCTGACGTTCGTATGTAGATGATGAGATAATATCGGGCTTGAAAGTCTGCTGGCGGGCCACAGTATGCATTTTGACAACCTTTAGCTCTCTTATTCGTCGCTACAATTAGAAAATTTAACTTCTTCGCACAGCTTTGAGTTGTCAGGCGCTATAGTTGATCATGTAGATGATGAGATGGTTGGACTTCAAAGAGGGTTCTTCGCCTCTGCCAACGGCGCAGTGTGCCGTTTCGACAACTTCAGTTTTCCTATTTGTTACTTCATCAGACAATTCAACTTCTTCGCACAGCCTTGTTTTGAATTGCGGAGCGCTGGACTTCAAGGACCTCTGCTGACGCGGCGCAGTTTGTAGTGCCCTATTCAGACGWTTCAAAGCGCTGCGAAGATGGAATACCACCAGGCCAAGTAAGCGACAGAGATGGGGTTAGATCCACGTCAATTACGGGTCTAAAAGGATCGAAATACAGCCCTTAGAGGGATTTTTATCCGCACCGATTTTGGTCCGAGGCATTCAAACTTGGCCCAAAGAATCCCCATTTCAGATCAGGCATAGGGCGAATCGCCAATTCTTTCTCTCCTGAGCGTCACGATGCCCGGAGCATGGGATGATCGCAGTCGACGAGGTCTGAAATGGAGAGCTGAGCTGAGATACTGAGGGGAGCGGCTCAACGGCCCGGGTGTCACGGGGGTGACATTCATATCACTGCGATGGTGAAGACCGATTTGCTCACCAGTTGTGAACCTACTTTCGTCTTTTGCGGCACTGGGTGGAGCGGGGATGAGTGCGCAATGAATACCCCGGGCCGGCTCCAGCTACCCAATGGAGGTCACCGGGTTCTGCACATACCCTTGCTCATGCCTATCCACAAGGCTCCAAACGCACTGCTCATTCAGTACGAGATGGCCGGAAAGGAAGCGCTTGATTGTTGGCGGCACATTTAGGGAGTGCAGGATCAGGCCGGATATATCATATTGCAATTTTGAGTGGGAGCGTGTGTAGGTTAGGCAGGAAGATGGCGATACAGACGAGGCGCCCGAGGAACAGCAGATTGGCCTTGGATGCGCAACCACAATGGAGGGCAACTACTCTTTAAGCTTTATCCTAGTCAGACCGTAAACTGATGGAGGACGACACCAGTGAAAGGTTTTGGTTTGGCTATGGGTACCAGGGAGAAAGCCGCAGCACTCACTGTTCTCAGGCTGTCCCTCAGGCTCCGCTTCTCTCACCCAACGTCATTTTCTATGACCTTGCCCTGATCACTGCCTCTACCAATTACAAACAAAATTGGAAAAGGCTGCTCAGTCCGGTCACTACTCTTTCTTTGTCGTGCAGATGACAGCATCATGATTCATGGACGAGGCAGCTTAGCACTGCAGAGAACTTAGAGAGCTGAAGCAAAGGATATTGTTTGCCTTGTATTTGTCTTATGTCGTCTCCAATGAACTGATTTCGACTGCCTAGTGTACTTTCCAGAATTCCAGTTCTGAGTGGTGATACAATAAGTAGACTCCGCCTGGGATCTCTGTTTTTGGCTTCTTCTACTCGAGCACGTGGGAGCGAGAGGATCCAAGCCCAGTGCTTTTCAACAAAAGATGAGTCTATCAGCTAGTTCTACATCCAAGACACCTTCAATAACAGCTGTGTCTGCATCCTCCAGTTGCGTTCATCTGCCTCGATACTGGGGTCCGTCAAAATGTCACAGCCAGGCTAAATGAACCTCGGGCACCGTGCTGCTGTATCTGCAATCAATCTTTCTTTATGTATATGCTTAACAGCAATTTCGGGGATTTGATTTGGAAGCGGCACAACGAGCAACTTTACGCTTATGCGCAAGAAGCTCGGCGCACGATCCAATGCGGTTCTTAGCATGGACGTAGTGGGGAGTTATTGTCCAAAATGATATCCGTCAGAAATTATGTTGTGCTTCTTGACATCGCCCTTCGGACACCTGAATCCCGGGTCAGTGCTGACCCTGCGCTAATGTCATAGTGATAACGGGGATGTTTGGTGCTACACGCTGTCTCCCCGCCAACCTCAGCCACCAACTACTTTTATCGTATCTGATAATCGTTTAAGGGTTGAACAAGAGTCGAAGATCTTATTGGACATCGGAAAAGGAAGCAGGTTCGTCCATGTAAATGGATAATGCAGCAGACGTTCGAGGTAATGCCTGGGAGAACTTGTCAATAAGAATTATGTTCACGTAAATTACTAAAACCCCGCTTTGCAGGTTTGGTATGCGATTGATTCGTTGTGTCGACGACCCTGTCTAGGCAAAGGCTGGCGCACGGAAAATTGTACCGCTGGTTTGTTCTCATATAGGAGAGACGTCATGCTTTCCGGGGAGGATACCCATCTTCGATTTTGACGGTTCTTGACAATATTTCTCCCTTTTTCCTCGGGTCGAACTTTACGGTATCTTCACCCATTTTTTGCAGTTGTCACAGGTGATACACGTTTGGTACAGCAATGCAACGCAAGAATTGAAATTTAAAACGTCTGCCATTGAAGGCAAAAATGGCGTAGGGCTATTCTCCGACTCCGATGTGTCGTCCATTGTTTACGGGGTGCAAACATTCACTCTTCAGAAGCAGGATTCTTGGCTAGTACCGACTCTACTATTCTTTTAGAACAGCGACGTTCGCGATACTTCTCCGCCTCCGCCACCAACAACCTTTATCATATTCAAATCAATTACGGGTCAAACGTGAGTCAAAGATATTGCCACAGTCCCACATGGCAATCAAGCAGCAGGTTCCTCAGTTTTGTTAACATGATCTCGATGCTGTAAGCAATCAAGTAGCAGGTTCGTTCGTAATGTCCTCAGATAATACAACTGACCTTGGGATTCATGGCATTGTGTCATAAGACCATGGTTCTGTTCTCGTGACTGAGTCATCGATCTGCGGTGATGAAATCCGTTATTTGAACTGGAAATAGTGGCATTCTCTCTTTGATCCGGGACCTGTTGAAATCGCTCTCAGCCAATCAAGTTATCTGGATGTTCTGCGACCAATGCATCGAAACAATTGTATACCATTAGGTTCACTAGCCATTTTCATATTCCGGCGTCTGAGGAGAGAAGCTTTATCTTTTAACATTTATACCGTAACCGGATTGACCACGACTCAAAATAGTATTTCTCAAGATGCCCAGAACGTTAGTATGCTCTAATTTACTTAATAGCATGAGATGGGTTAACGGAAAATTACTAGGCTCAATTTATTGTCATCACGTACAGGCGGGCTTCAGAAGGATGCATGCGTCGTGGATGTGAACCAATGGAGGTGAAGGCTGGCAAGCTGCGCACTTACTGTTGGCGCAAGTTTGTGCCRTTCTTATATATAAAAAACGTCATTGTCCACCCCAAATTTCAGCGGCCTCAGTGCATCTCCAACGATGGCCCTCAAAGGTGGGAGCTCCTATCCTTTTCAACTTGCTGAATCTAACGCAATTGTCGTAGCTCTTCTTCTCGGTCTTGTTGCATACGCCAGCGCTGCTACTGTGCTCGATTTTAGCAATTCTAACTGGATTTGGAACAATCATGACGAATCCCTAGCGGTCGGAGTGCGTGGCGATTTGCGTTACGACTTTAGCCCCGCACCTGGCAAAGTAGCTGCCGCTGCACAGATCCTTATTACTGGTGACGACAACTATACTCTGTGGGTCAACGGCGAATACATTGGGCAGGGTTCTGGCTGGCCGCAGGGTGAACAGTACTGCGTTAAGCTCAACCCGGGACAGAATGTCTTCGCGGCCGAGGTCGAGAACGAAGTCGCCAACACTCCTGCCGCATTGATCGGTGCTATCCAGATTACATACACCGACCTTTCGACACAGACCATCGTGACCGATAGCACCTGGCGCGCCGACAATCCCACATCCGGTTTCCAGGCCCCCGGATACAATGACGCCGGCTGGCCTAACGCCGTAGTCTTGGGCCAGGCGGACAGCGCACCATGGCACACACCGGCTCTGCCGCCCCCCGCCTCTTCCTTGACGCTCATCAACTCGTATTGGATCTGGACAAACGAAGAGACCAGCCCTGGGGGTAACGCACCGGTCGGTCACCGCGCGTTCCGCAGGACCATCAATCTTCCCGGTGGCGTAGTGGCTAGGACGGGCAGCATCATCATCGACACTGACAACGGCTACACGCTGTACATCAACGGGAATGAGATTGGGCAAGGCAGTAACTGGCAGCAAGCGCAGCGGTGGACATTCACGCTCGACTTTCCCACCGACGATATTGTGATTGCCGTCGATGCCGTCAATACCGGGGGACCCGCCGGGCTCATCGCCCTAGTCGAACTTGATGTCGCGAACTGCTATTGCTCGAGTTACTCCGTCTATGTTACGGACAACAGCTGGAAGTACAGTCTTACCATACCAGCAGATTTCCAGCAGCCGAATTACAATGATTATGGCTGGGCCAACGCGATTGTCGAGGGCCCCTATGGAATGCAGCCTTGGGGAGCTGTTCCGATCGTTAACACACTCCGGGACTGAGGGGAAATTACAGTGGCACTCTGAGTCTAAATTGGACGACATCTACTTTGACGAGTTTGAGATTCTTTTTGGTTTGCGCTACGTACTAAGAAAAGAAAAAAAGAAGAAAGGACTCTAGTGTGTAATATTACCGCTTTTGATCGAATCGTGATTGGGTTTTTGTTAAAGCTTTCATTAACCTACTTTTAAAGACGGCCGTGTGATAAAATCGTAGGGTGAAAACAGTATATGACCTTGAATGTATTTGCAAACAGATTTAGCTAAATCGCGGATGAGGTAGACACCATCACTACTTGGTAATAAACTGTAGTATTCAGAAAGCTAATGGTGTACAACCAGTTATCATTTAAATTGGGCGCTAGGCGCTACGCCCAAACTCGCTGAACTTTAAGCGCCGTAGAAGCACCGAAGAACACTCGCTGTCTGAGCTTTCGACTCTTTGTTTAGATTGAAGTGGAAATTCCGCGAATACARAAATATGAATTGTACATCATCAAAAAGTCAAAAAGACTCAAGAATTGTATCTTGCAAGGAAAGCGAAAGCATTCTCGTCGTAAGACCATGGTATTCACTCATATCACAACTAAATACACCTAGTCCCACTGGCAGCACGTCGAAAGTAAGCTCGGACTCGATTGACAAGCCTACACATGCTTATTGTCCGGAGGTAACGGAGAATGCATGACTGAAAATGAAATGCGAGGTCAAGAACGAACCGAAGTGGGGTGTAATTACACACAGGGGTTACTTACGGAGGTATCAAGGGGATGTCGGTGCTTGAACCGCTGCCGGGAGTTGTAGGATTAACTAAAGTGTTTTCGATGAGCGTACAGCCTTCGCCGTCAAGTCCGCAGGAGCCTATCAGTAAAGGGGTACGTAAGTAATTATTGGAGCATTGAAGGAGGTTAGCAAGCACAGGTTTGGAGATAACTACTGGTCATCGACGATCATTGTTATTTAACGGCCAGAGGAGTAGCACTCACGCAATGATGCTAATAAGTGGGCCGTTGGACACATAGTCACCTCCTATCGAAAGACATGGCCGTTCTGAACAAGGGTAGGCTTCATGATGGCGGTTAGGGCGTATAATCAGCATCGAGAATGCTTCTTACAGTTCCATGGCCACAACTGCAAATTAGCTCTGTCAGCAACTAGTCATTGGGTGGAAATTTTGCGTCTGACTTGTTGACAAAGTGAAAAGTATGGCTCTCTGCGCTGACGGCAGTAGCGAGAGTGAGAGAAAGAAGAGCGATGGTGATCAAAGACTTTAACACGAGTGCAGGGTTGGCCCAGATATGCCATTTTGAGTGAGAGAGAGTGTGTACTAAGGTTAGGCAGGAAGACAGCGATATAGACGAGCCCCCCGCTGTAATTGTCGCGGACGGCGGTTAGGTATGTTAATGCGCAGATAACACAAGGACTTGACTCACACTGGCCCGTCCTCTTCTATCGATATTGCGAGTTCCCGCAGATACGGCCGGGAAACGGCGGATTGGCCTTGGATGTACAACCGCAATGGAGTGCAACTGCTCTTTATGTTAGTCTCCGGTAGTCAGACCGTAAASTGATGGACTACGACACTAGTGAAGCGTGTTTGTGAACGCTATTAGGCGGCCGAATTTGAGTATTTGATTATTATGTGCTCATTCGCCTCAGGAAGGGAGTCCTGGGTGCTGATCCAATGTGTAAAATTCACGTACACATTGTCAAAGGCATTCTCAAACTTTGGTCTATCAGAAGGGTCAAATATGTATTTTCCGAAAAGTGTATCAAGGAATCTCATCAGAGGGACAGGCTTCAAGAGATTCCAACCTTTCTGTGAAGGATGGAGTGGGGCAGCAAAGTTGCCACCTGTAGCTACTATATTGAACCATCAATTGCTCTAATTACACCGTACACTCTAAGACATAAAGCACTGTAGTTACAGACGCCCTCGAGTGCTATCTTCTTGCAGGAAATGTGATGCATCAGCGTCGCCTACTCCCTGCTCGCCCTCCTGCACACCACCGATGATGCATCAGAAAGGCTGTCTGCCAACCACCCGCTTCCCGCCACCCGCCTTCCCGC
>JNHV02000349.1:0-19466 GCA_001691785.3 Amanita brunnescens Koide BX004
GACCTCTCTGAAATCCAATCATAGTCAACCATTGAAACGCTTGTGCCATCTCTGATTATTCTGAATTGAGGAGCGCCCTTCAGATCATCGGATCCTAGCTTGTCATATCAACAGCACGCCCCTGCGCACATGATCAAAACGGCCAGATATTCCTGTTTAGCGCACATTGATGTCGTGTCCACTCTTGATAGCAGCTTTGTCTTCATTGAAGAGGACCATCACAACGAATTGTTGCCATAGTATGATGACGACAGATTATTAGGTTGTGAAAGCAACCGTCGTGCCACATTGAACTTTTCAATTTTTAAAACCGGTGGGCGCTGGTGGGCGTGAACCCTTTCTGGTTGCGACGCATCAAATAGAAATTACCACCACGACGTTGCACGGTAWTGGTTTTGAACTTCACCAATAACGCCTTTCTCTCCTAGCATCCGGTAGCCTCAAATTTCCACGCGCTGATTTCCTCTGAACAGAATATCTTGCTTACATTTCCCCCAATTTGGCCACCGGAGCGCTCTGCTCGAACTGTTTCCGACGGCTCGCGACGCGACGTGGCTTTTTCCAGAAGGTAGACCATAACTATCCTCGAGTCGTTCCCGGGGCGGTCTTTTACACCTACGCTTATCCACCAGTGTGATCTCTGGTGATTTKGAGATGGAAAATGGAGCATGGTTATAGAATAGATGGAGCACCAGAGCAGGTGAGCCGCAGGGCGGAGTCAAAGGTGGTTCGCGAGTGGGAATGACACAGCGAAGTTGGGTTCAGGGCATATAATGCGGCTTCTTGCAGTAAGTTGGGTTCTGTTAATCAACACTAGTCAACGCCCTACTGTCCAGCCTTCATCTTTCGCCGATGAATTGGYGCTCGCTGCAGAGGTTTGTTCTCCAACGTTCCCCCATTTCCTTTGCGCGTTCAGATGGAGGCGGGCCCAGAGCCTGTGATGAACATTTTGGCCCACGCAGGGCGAAGTGCGTACATCTCTTATCTTTATCAGGACGGCATATTGATGCAGATGATCACGTCACTAGGGGTATATTGGGAAGCCGCGGATTTCTTTCATGCGTTCAGTCTGGGATGGAAGCAGCACCCGAGTTCCCGGATGTAATCATGAGTCGGCGATTCCCCGCCCTATGTATCTGAACAACACAAGCCGTGACAGCAATCACATCTGCTTCAGCATTACCCAGCGACATGAAAGAGATGTGCACTCGCAGTGCGCAGACAAAGGGCTTTTGTTTTTGTTCCAAAATTGCCGGCATGACGGGGACATGGACAGCAAGACCTGGATGCAAAAGAGTCAGTGCTTGATTTGTGGACTGATGACTTGCCATTTCGTTTTGAGGCGTGATGGGACCTCACCAGAACGGAACAGCGGTCCACGGGTCATCCTCGCGACACAAGCCGAAAAGTGATGGTAAAGAGGAACTTGCCAGAGTTTGACTGGGCCGGCAAAGGCGAAGCAAATTCGAGATTCCCGGGCACAAAGGCATGGAAAGAACTTACGCCGGTACGAAACGAGCGTCGGAAGTTCAGCATGTTCGAATGTTGGTCGGACTCGGATCCGGAATATATACATACACCTGATTTTGATTGAGTACCGCATGTGCCGAGATACGGGCCGGCCTGTTATGGTAGCAAAGCTGTAGCAATTACATAATATACCGCGGATTTCGATGGGCGCCACGCTGACTGATGTTGATCCAAGTTGACCTTTCTCATTCTCATGTTCGATACAACGCCTAGTTAACACTACAGTCCCCGACATATGGATACGACGTTACTACKACCGAATTTTCTACCACGATTTTGGGTAAAGAATAGGAGATGGTAAATGGGGTAAGTCGAATTTTGTGTACGTGGTTGGAACATGCGCCTCAAGGGCCATCGTCCTCATCGTCCTCATCGCCTAGCGTCGTGCTAATAAATAATGTGTCCAGCGCCCAACGCAGTCATCAAGCCCTGTTACGCTCCATGGGATCACAGCGGCAGTAGATCTCCGTCGTGCACTGGTTCAACCTGCCTAACCTGGAAAGGAAATCCCGACCTAATTGCCGCGGGCGTCTCACTCGATGTGCAGCAGCCAGTTGCCGGGGGCAACCTCTTCAGACATCCCCTTCCACGTGTAGCGTCCAGGGTGCATACTCTGTCGTCCAGACTGTCCGCCAGACCACAATGCCGCTGCGGACCCGCTTGGTGCGCCCGCCCATGGGCTCGGGTCATGCAAGGCCCAGGTATCCCGGAAAGCGTCGTTGAATGCACAATGGACGGCCAGCAGGATGTCATGGATGGTGACGAAATAGTAGCTTCTCCCCGATGGGCGGACTACAAACGGACGCGGCAACACATGGCAGGTGATAATGATCTGCGACGAGGGAGGTTTTGTGGCCGACTCGTGCGCCCATTCCAGCCGTGCATGGCGAGTGGAGGCATAACTTGGACGTTTTCTTACGTCGTACTCAATGCAAGGGCAGTCGGCGTAGCCCAGGATTGGATGAAGATAAGGTCCAACGCCTGTTGGCGGGAGTGGGATTGGGTGGAATCTTGGTGCGCCTGGCGGAAGCGGGACCCCTTCTTCGTC
Source organism: Amanita brunnescens Koide BX004 (assembly GCA_001691785.3). Lineage (NCBI taxonomy): Eukaryota > Fungi > Basidiomycota > Agaricomycetes > Agaricales > Amanitaceae > Amanita > Amanita brunnescens. Next base: position 2,579 of record JNHV02000349.1, read on the forward strand.
TACTTGAGGGGACGGTGCGGGCGTGGGGTATGACGCGGGACCCTGGCCAGGTGAGAGATGTTCCCAGTCGTTCCACATGTTTATCGCCGGTGCTGATGTGTTTATGTGTCACTAGATGTTATGAGGGGTCACGATGTACGACTGCTTCAAGATTATCGCGATGGGGAGCAAGCATGCAACGTCGCTCACGTCGAGTGTGGCCTGAGAACGAAGATTGGGAGGCCGTATGATCCAGTAAGTTGATCTCTCRCTTTTATAGATGCGAGCTGAGGATGGATAGTTTGTAGTAACGGAGAAATGGGGGGGTGAATGGTGGTGAGAGAGAGAAAGGTGGTAGAACGAATCGGGGGAACAGGTTGCTTGGCCTTGATCATAAGGAGACTCCTGCACGTGACTCCTGCACCGGTCAGCAGGCGTGACGAGCCGTCACCGCGTAAAGACGCTTGAAGAGATCAGATATTGAGGCTTTCCCCCCGCGCAATTTACGCCCAAGACTGCCAAGTTCAGTATGCTTATCCATACAGTGCTACCTTTTCAGCGAACAGAGAAGACGATCAAGAAAATCCTTTGTCATAAAACATGATCCTTGGCCGGTGATGCATATGGTTAAGACTTCGTCCCGAACTTTAGCTTGTCATAGCGGCTGCGCATACAATTAGCACGGCTGAAACCTTGTATTTATTGCCGAGGACTATCGATCTTCTCTTCACCATGAATTATTGTCGTAGGACGACCGGTTGTCGTCACGAAAGCGAGCAAGTGGGCTACGTTGCCACTGTGGGCGCCGGTGGCACAATAACCTCCAGCGGCTGTGTGACGCTAGCGTGACATCAGATCTATACCATGACATCGCACGACAATGACTTCGATGCCATCTCGTCTTCGCCACCAGTCTCTGGCACGCCTCCTTTCCCTCCCAGCACCCAGGTGCCCCAAACCGCCAAGCGCGAATTGCCTCTGTCCGTGACGGACTTTCTTGCACAACATTTCCCCCAGTTCGACCACCAGAGCGCCGTGCTCGAGCCCTTTTCCGAGGGGGCACGACGCGACGCGGCTTTCCAAGAAGGTACAGCGGGCCGCATGTAGCTACCAAAGAACGCATATATATAACCGCCACACCTGCAGAACTCGTGATTATGCTGCTTAAAGCCCTGCTGGAGACCCACGCTTGGGCCAACGCGCGTGTGGACATTGAAAATAACCGGGCCGCAGAGCGATTTGAGCAGAAGATTTCTGGGTTCATGATGATAGAAAAGGAACAAGGCATGTCCTCGTTAAGCCCCTCCTCATCCCATTCTTCCCTTTCTGGCGTGCTTGGTAACTCGGTCCACCGAGTCGTCTCCGCATGCAAGTATGCTTATCGCGTCCTCTTGTTTGACAGAGAGAACGCGCGAGCGGTTACTCGAGTTTATCAATAATATCAAGAACGCTATCGTGGCTCTGACCCGCGCCGTGCTGCATTGATGGTCTGCATCTTGTAAATTATCAACTTTCGTCGCGCATACGCCGCCTTGCATTAACACAGCGTTCACGTTCTTTGAGCTCCAAAAATAAAATTTAGATTGAGGTACACAACGAAATACACATGCAGCATATCATATACACATCCAGAACCCGTCATAACGTGAGATTATACTCGTACTCGCCCGTCGTCGACTGGGCGATCCAGAGAACGACGGCGGACAGCATCAGCGCTATGCTCTGTATAATGTTCGCGTAGCCGTAGTATTTGAACGGTTCCGGATAGTCGCTCATCAGATACTTGAGTATGAGCACCGTCTGGCGGGCGGGATGAGATCGAAAACGATAGAAACTCGGGGCAAACGCACCATGCTCCCGGCCAGACCGCCCGCCATAAACGCGAATCCGATAAAGAGGGTCAGCCGCGCCCTCCAGACGGCCCGGGCATCCCCGAACCCAACGTCGCCCCGCACTCTGTCCTTGTCTATGATGTTGATGATGATGTACCCCAGCAGGGAGCATATGCCCGGGACCCAGTCCACGAAGGTGACGTGGACTGGGGCGGGCTCATCTGGGGCCCACGGGGAGTGTGCGTGTGCGGAGAGAATGGCGGCATCTAGAAATGACCAGTTTGCAATGGCGAACTGGGATTGTGTGGGCCGGGTGAGAAGGATTGTGCCCACGAGGAAATCAAAAGGGACTGACCAGGGCGCCAGCGAGGTAGATGCCGATGGTTCTTTTGTGCCTTCCCAGCGAAAATTCTGGGAACGGGCTCAAACAGACGCGGCGCGGGTCGTAATTGGCTCTCGGGAGGGACATGCAAAGCGGCAGCAAGGATTTGGGTTCCGACTGCGGGAGAACGACAGAGTGGGTACCGTGGGAATGAAACGATGGGGTATCCTCAATTTGGACAAGCGTTTCCACGCTCACTGCGATCTCTATGGGAGTCTTGAACAAGTTGTGTTGTGAGTGGGTGCTTGGGACGCCCATCACTGGGATGAGGGCAGCGAGTTGGACGCACTTACACGCGGTATGCCGCCCAAGCGAGAAGATACTTATACGGACACCACACGACAAATGCTTAATCCTCGTGTGAATTCCGGTTCCCAGTATAGCCTGGACCACGGCATGATGTAGTTATAAAGTGCGGTACGTATCGATACGACTATGTTGCCGTCATATGGCCAACTGGGAAAGTTGAAGGTGAGCTATAAATCACGCCGGGGGCTGCTCAGAATCAGACGTTCGACAAGACGCAAGCGCTGTCGGCGATAGTCGAAACCTGGTACCTTGATATCAAGAATAGCGAAGGTTGTGCGGCCAAAGTGGACACCGTGGGTGACGTTCACAGCTGAACGACACGAACGATCTTCAGGGCGATAGAGAGTGAGCGGCGAGACATCCCTAAAGGACATGGGGGTTGGACAAGATTAAGAGATCGAGGTAAGCAGACAGTTCCTAGATGAGGTCATGTTAAGCATCGCGCATAAATACAGAGTCGGCGCATTTACGAAGGCTGGTCCCACGTCTAGCGAGAAGCCATCCGACCCATATATGTCAGATACGACCTTCCAGGGGGCTATAAGAGTGCTGTCCGAGTCGGTGGGCACTAGCGAATGGGTCCCAGAAAAGATCGGACATGAGCTGTGATGTATAGGATTAGACCGTGATGAAGCCACACGGCGATACCAAAGGGTGTAGCGGACATCAGGAGCGATGTAGAAGAGGGGAGGTTTTATCTGAATGACGCACGTTCTGGGGAAACACCAGTCCGAGTCCCTCGCTGATCTCACCGCCGAATGATACGTGACGTCTCGTAATCCCACAGAAAGTGCGATTCCGGAACATTCCAAGGGCGCATGCGGATGCCAAGGGTACCGCCAGGCCATACGTTGATGCACAGGCCGCAACTTGAGCTGTAGCCGCCTCAGAGACTATCGACCCGAAACCTGTATTTGCACCACATGGTCAGGCAACACTGAATGACAGAGAAAATATACACTTTGCTGTGGATAACAACCACCGAAGGTCGCGTAACTGGCGCTGGCAGCTTTGCGTAATTCGAGTACGTTACGACGGTCCACGAGAAGGACTCGATCGTATAAAGCCACAAGGACCACCGCCTCCGGGCCACGACGGTGGCGGGGACCGTCCGCTGCCGCGAATTTTTAGCTCATTTCCATCATCTGTCAAGGCCGCACATACCCAAATAGCCGTGATCAAAATGAAACTACCATAATCGTCCATATAATTTCGCAGAGGAAGTGCTTGAGTACAAGCACGATTCCAAATCCGTCTCAATGGCAAGGTCACAGGTCTTCCTCCGCTCTTCTGCCTCCGGGACCCCAGGCTGGGTGGGCGAAGATTCTCTGGTCCCCTCTTCAAAAGCTGGACCCACATCGACAAAGAATCGGTTTGAGGCTTCCCCTCGACTGGCATCAGTTTGAGATGTCAGAAATATGAACTGCAAGGGCAGAGCTCAGGGCAACGAATGTGTGGTATCCGGGGTCTCGTTTACGAGAACTGGCCGGTGTGTGAATTTCCCTGTATCTCGCCTGAGGAGAGACGGCCAGCTATAAAAGAACGAGAACAATAGTCTACTGTTCATCTCCCCACCTTCCCTTTTGTGTCCTACTTGGGGAACAACATCCGCATTTCCCGACAATCCCTTATTCAGGCATTTCCACATGGCTCCAATTCGCATCAGCACAATGGCTTTACAGCGCAGAAGACGCTCGTCATTCGCCTTGAATCGTAGGTGATCGTTGCCGATAAGAAAACTGGTGTGCTGATGCAATCCTTTTCAGCCTTCACACCAGCAAAGCCTGGTATCTACGGCATAAGTCGACCTGTCACCTTTGCACCGAACGTCACCCCTGGGACGTATGTAGAGCCCGAAGACTCCCCGGACACTGCAAGTTCAGATTACGCATCCCTCATGCCGTCCTTATTCCCGCCATCCGATCTTCCCTCAGCGTCCACCAGAAAACGTTGCCCACCAGGCAAACGGCGCTCGCAAGGCTACATTCCTCGCCCCCCCAACGCCTTTATGCTCTTCAGGGCGGATTTTGTGCGGCAGAAACATGTGCCCGGGTCCATCGAGACCAATCATGGATCCCTGTCAAAAATAATTGGTAACTCATCCGACCCTTACCCACGCCCACCGTGAAACTGATACCGCTACTATATAGGCAACTGCTGGCGGGCGCTTCCCTTGGAAGAGAAACGCGTTTGGGAGATGAAGGCAAAGCACGCCAAGGCGGACCATAAAGCCCGGTACCCCAATTACCGCTTCCGGCCGGTGCACAATAAAAACAAGGATAAGAAAAAGGAGAAGCAGCAGACAACGATAGAAGACGAGCGCCGATGCGAAGAAGTAGCCCAGTTGCTTCTTGAGGGCAAGAAGGGCGACGAGCTGGCCGCTGCCATTCGCGACCTTGACCGGTTCCGCACTGCCACGCCCGCGGAGCCAGTCGCTCAGCTCCGCCGGCCGTCGTCGGTGCCTTTGCCGGGCGACTTTGCCTCTTACTTCAACATCGCGCTTCCTACCTTACCGCTATTCCCGGCTTCTCGACCATCATCGCCCATTTCCATCTCCCAGCATCAAAGAAGGGCGCTCGGCGCCCGTCGTTCATCCAGCGCTGGTCCGTGCATCATGCCTAGATCATGGACGATGCCCGTTCCCACGATATACCACGACCATACGCCCTTGCCTGCCGTGGACACTTCCCTCTTCAACCAATCTTGGTCAAACTCCTTCCCCACCTCTAATCACTTCAGCTTTGATGACGTTATGCACGGCCTTTCGGATCTACACTCTCCGATCTCCCACGACCAGAGCGCTCTCGGTCCCCTGGACCCCTCTCCGCTGCACATGATGCCACCTCAGGTGATGCCGGATACCACCTCTCCCCACGAGTTGGACGTCGCTTGGATGTCAACAGGCCGCTTTGACACCTTCTCAAAGTCGTCGTCGGCATACTCGGGCTCGCCGGAGCCGGCAGAACACGTTTTGCACGCCCCGCAACCACAACAGCGGGCGGACCCTGCCGCCGACATGCTGTCGATGTACCCCGAGGCCCTCGTTGATCCCCATGCGCAGTACAGCCAGCCCCTCGGCCTGGATTACACCGGCAGCAGCGGGCTGTGCGGTCTTGTTACGGACTCGACGACTTATCATCATCATCAAGGATTCCCGGCTGGCCTGGACCCCGCTCTTGACGCCCAGACCTACGAGCACCATAATGCGTTATACGAATTCAACGCCTAACGAATGAACAAAAGATTACGCCCCATAATAATTGATTTTTCTTGACTCCTCGTTCTCTTGGATACGCTAACCAAAGACTATTAATCATTTAATCTCTCAAAATCGCTGTATCAATATCCGTCATGACTTTTTTTTTTCTTCTTTTTGTTACCCATCTTTGTAGCACTTGGCGTTTACATACCTCCCCTTTTTTCATTGATTTAGAAGATATTTGCTAATAGCTTCTCGACATGTATCCATATTTTGAACATAGACAGGTGACCTTTTTTCCCAAAACGGCCTCGAGGCCCAGCCATCATGAGAACTAAAAAGAAATTAAACAACTCCGAGGATCTGCCAGCCTTGATAGATTGCAAGCTCCGACAGCACAATAAGGTAGTCAAGAGCGACTGGCGCTCCGCGTCAGTTGACAATGAAATCATTGTTGAGCAGAACTGGAAACGCCGCCCGGTCGCAACGCGCAACCGTTGTCGCTGCTGCGCAAGCCGGAGAGAAGGCAGGATTTAATATTTACTTGACAGTGCCGGCCAGCTCGGACGCTTTCGAACGTTTGCCACGTTCATCTTGGCATCGTCGCATTTATTTCGACCACGCCGATGATGACACGGCAACACGTACAGGCTTCGAAAGTTCTATCCGAAAAAAGAAGCGGGTGTGGGGATGGATGAGGTAACACGCCAACTCTGTTTAGAGGGCGGACGTAAAGGCCACCCCCGATATGGCGCCCCGGATTCGGTCGAGAATGACGAGGGCTCGCTCGTCGGGCCCATGCCGGCCTGTGTGACGGTGGCGATGGCAGACACACGCCAGAGGCTTTCGAGAATGGCCAGTCGCGCCGCCGCCGTGGGACGATTGCGACTAGTATAGTTACTGCTTCCGATGTTTATCTTCCTTCCCATCGTGTCCGAGCGAGCTAGAAGGCGAATAGCGGAAAGGCAGACACCGCCGGATTTGGCCCCTGCCCGCAGGGGAGGCTGGCCTTTGGGCTCCTTGGATTTTTTGCTAAACGAAATGCCAGATGCCTTGTCTTATCGGCAGATTTTGGAGCTGGGTGGGAAGGAGGACGATGTCCGTCCCGCGAATGGGTCAGCAGATAGAACCACGTTGTGGCGACTATCTGACACCCTGAGATGCGGGGTCATGGGCAAAAAATATCTTGTTTGGCTCAGAAGATGCTGACGTCGTTCAGCTCCATTGCGACCATGGAGTTGCGGGTGTTCCGCGTACCGATGACTGCCGTCGCGAGAAGGAGCAACAGCGGATGGTAACATTAACATCGTGTGAGCAGTCGAAGCATCATTTGCCAGCGTCGTTTCAGAATCGACGGCCTCCGGGCCTAGGGTGTAACGATATTGTTTATCGCCTAGCGAGCGAGACGTTTGACATAGGTTGCAGGTGGCAACAGGGTGGAGAGACGGTGTAGATGGCCAAGAAAAAGGCAGTCTCGCGGTAGGTGATCGTTTGCCGTTCTTGGCAAGTCATATCGGTCGCTGGCTTTCCGGTCGTCTAAGAAATCGTCGTCAAAGCATGACGATGAATAAGAATGTCGGGAACTGCATTCACTAGCAACGGGACTAACAAAAACGTGCTAATCGCCTGTAGAAATTGAAGGCGACGTTGACGATAACGTCACGAACATAGAGCAAATAGTCTGTCGTCGTGGCCACTGCCGCGGGATAGTATAATGAACACCGCGTTTAGCGCAGGAGTTAGCCGTGGCCAGTGCCTAGAAGCTTCCTCGATAGAGGTTGACTGTGGAGCTACTTAGGGGTCCAGGAACCTTGACGACTGACCGCTAAAAAAACTAGCGATACAGGGGTCCAGGAACTGTTGACTAAAGCTCGTTTGCGCCGCATTGGGAAGGACGAGGTGCCTGCAGGTCAAGGATGATATACTTTTGTATTCGATAACCTAACTGCGGAGGGCCCACGTAGCAATGTCTTCCCATGGCTTGTTCTTTCGTGGCACTACTTAGGTTGTTATCCCCTATAGATTGGCTGCGATAGGAAGCATAACCCGGATCTCGTTTTCCGCGAGTGGAGGACCTTGATTAGTGATACATCGTGGGTCACGTAAGGTACATACACCATCTTGACAGTGGTACGACCCATTGGGAGAYGGGATCCGAGCCTCCCGACCCAAATTCCCAAGAATTACGTCTATTTTAGATATTGCTTGACGTTCTTCGGTTTAGCAATGCGGTCGTCCAGGGYGATAAGTAAATTTCGCGTGGGACCATGGAATGACCAAGTGGTCAGCGGTAAATTTATCGACCTGTCAATGTACAAGAATCGGCAACATTCATGTGTCCAGATACTAGATAATTTCCTACTTTATGGAACGCCGTGGGTTGTGCTGTGAATTTTACTGTTAGACGGTGAGAGGGAGCCGTAGATAGCTCTATTTGCGTCCCATTCAGGCATAACATTGAAGCAGTTGAGGTTGCTCCGCTGGCCTTCCTTGCGGAGGGTGAGAATGGATATGCGGGGTTGTCGGAACGTGCGCAATGATTAAAAGGCACTCGCTGTTCCTCGCTGAGTCTGAAGAGAAATGTAATTTAGTTGACTTGGCAATCTAAGTTTAATCGAATGAATACGTTCGTCTTTCGCGTTTTCAGGCACTGCCCACATCACTGCCTTGCAACATACGATTAGTTTAGGTAATACATGTGTCAGGAAAAATAGCACCCTCTCAGGCCCTCTCTAGTGAGGATAAGGAATAAGGAAGGACTGGCAACTCCGTGTTGCACCTCTGAAACCTGATTGTAGAGTTGAAAGGACGATCAAGTTCTCCGGAGCCGGTGATCTTCAACGAGAAGACTGGTACGAGGTGGGCTACGGTTGCGATGAGCAGATGCAGGAATTGCTGTAGGCTGTCAGGCTGTCAGCACTGTCAGAAGCGCCTGACTGGACGCAGGAGGCCGACCGGGGAAGCATGCGTTCCTGGGAAGGCCGATGATGGCCAGGCCAAATGGAGATGCCAAGATCAGTTGTCCCTTTTCCACGAGCACATGCACGATCAGGCAGGCGGCGGTCGGCTTTGCCAGGCTAACACATGATGCATGCTGATTTGTGATCCTGGTGCAGGCCGGCCGAGTGCCAACTGTACGCGCTGCCTTTGGGCTATCGAGGCCCTCTTCGGCTGCGGCTGGGCCACCGCTGCCCATTGCATTACAGGGCACGAAAAATGTTGAAGCTGTGTTACCCGTGATAGATTCATATGTACCTCACTCAATCTATATCCGTCCACCTATTTGCCTTGCGTACCTCATGGGGAAATGCCAGACGGTGTCTACCAATCGGATCCAGTGACGCATATGTATCCCTGAATCTAGGCACCCAAACCTTCCGGCCATTATTAGAGATCAACTTTACACGGGTTACTATATAACATTCAGACTCCTTCCACCTGGTGTACGGCATACCTCCCTCGCTCCGTTCACTTATCTGAAAACCATGCGCCTCACCTTCCTCGTCGCAGTCCTTTCCCTCTTCGCAGTTGCCGCCTACGGAGCACCTATCGTACGTCTCTTGTCCAGGCTATGCAGGCGATACTGATATACTTCCCACAGGCGAGGGATTCCTCGATCGACATTCGAGCGAGAGCACTTGACGTGCGTACATGTTGAATCAGCCTTCTCCCCTCCATAATCATCCTTATCATCGACCCCAGCCTGTTGTACTGTTGGACAGGGACATTGCAGAAGACTCGGCCCGACGTCACTCGGATAGGAATGACTGGGACCCTGATTGGCGTCGCACTGTGCGTACATGTTATACCAAGCCTTTCCCCTCCATAACCATCTTTTTCATCAGCGCCAATCTATTTCACTGCCGCGCAGGGACATCGTGGAAGACCCCCCTCCACTCCGCCGTGCTGAGTCAAACACGCCAGGGCAGGCAGATTGGCGGCGCGCGATTCTCGATGACCTAGACGGGGAACAATAACGGGAATGGGAAACGTCGCGAGGCATGGATGATGATGTGATGGGAACAATCGTGAGCGATGATGGGCGGGCAGGCACTTGAGGGTCCAGGATTCGACAGACCCATCGGATGACGAACGGGTGACGATTGCTTGGGCTCCGACGGACTGTCATTTGTTACGTTGCGCAGGACTCGCACGCGAAAAAGTGTTGGAAAGTTTGACGCTAGGTCACTCGTTTTTGTCAATTACCTACAACAGCTTCGTATAATGTGTGGTATAGGTAGTGTATCATGTTTTTTGTTTTTGTATGGACCAACTGGCATTATTTCCTCCTGGTAGTTTACAATGGGTCATATGGGAGAATGATTATTATATTTATAATCTTGGCGTTAAACGTGGTGTCTTATGCCAGTTATATCTCCGACACGTTTGGCAATCCTGTGAAGACCTAGCTAGTTACACGTCTTGCACCAGATAGCGTTACGCCACTCTTCCCTGACCTATTGAAACTTCGACATAACTTACTAACACTCCTTATCTCTTGAGTCTCTTAGTCTCTGAAGTTTATGCCGAACTACCTGCTGTTTGGGCAAGGCGAACAAGACTGTCTGATCTAGAATTATATCCCGAATGAGATGGCAAACGGAGAATACTGGTGGGAAAAACCGAATATACCGGCCAGGGCACGGGGGTCAAATACTGCGGCCCGCCTTGCCGGCTGTCAAATTTGCAATCATAGTGCGACCTGCCCGCAGCCATAGGGCGCCATGTAGACCAGGTTTCTCAGTATAAGCCAAACCCCGTGTCAAACGCGAACCCCATTTTTACCTCGGGCAGGGCGAACTTGCGTACAGGACGGTGAACTGATTAGGGTCTTACAGAACGGTTGACCCAGTTGAGCTTAGCGCGAGCCAATAATAACCTAGTCACCCATTCAGTGAGTAACTCGAGCGGCGGAAAGCATCCGGGGATAGGTAATAAGAAGAGGTGCTGAAGCCAGCATTGATCATCATCATGACGTGCACGTCCGGATGAAAGTCTGACAGCGGAGACAAAGCGAACGTTAGGCAGGATTGTCTGCGAGTGTAAATGAGCTGCCGGCACCATTTAACAAAGAAGCAACCCGATTTGATTTTGTTCTCGTACTGCAAATAACGAGTAAAAAATTGATATGTCGTACACTGGTTCACTCATGATGAAGGCCAGCAGTATAGAAGTAGGAAGGACGTCAACTAGTTGAGTAAATGAGCGTTTTACGTGGCATGTAGAGCCAACAGGTTCAAACTCCGCCCAAGTACGTCAGCCGGCTCCGATCGGCGGACGCCACGAAGTCAAATCCTTTTCTTGAACGTTAATTGTCGCATAAGCAATTGCGACCGAGTACGTCGCAGTTTCGTCAACTCATTATCATGTTTCCTTCGACTACGCAGGACCGCTAGAGCCATCTACTGGCAAGGCCAACGCCCATCTTCAGCACTTCCAAACTCCAAGTGTCTCGACGTCGTTACGGGGCTCTAACGACCATGTGAAGAAGTACGTCAGTCCTCTGCGGAGTCGTGGGGTACGTTTGACCCTCGTAACGATTCAATGTCTCAGCTAAGCAGACGCTTTAGGCTTTCAACGATTATCTCCGATGCGGTACAACACGCGTCAGGAGCTTGCTTTTCAGTATCCTAGGGGGTTACTGTATATTCCTCATCTAATTTTGGAATGCGTTTCGTATCATTCATGCTCTCAAGCTCACATATAAATGCTGGAAGCTTAATGTTTTAGCAGTTTTCTGAAGCGGATAACAACCATAACTCTCTATTCTGCGCCACAAATGCGTCGAATGTCATTGGGACACCTCCAGTCACGCTCTCCACGGCATTACTGACCCTCACCTCAGCCCCTCTGGCTGTATCGTCCTCCAGGCGCAGAAGCAACTCCACAAGCCACGGTTCAAGCCCATATGTCTTGTACTTTTGCTCCCTTTGTTCGAGTGTCTCTTTGACGTGGACAATCTCTCGTCCTAAAATATCACTCAGTTTCATCGCAATCTACACAGGAGTTACTGTCTACACTGCCCGGAAACTCGGAAGCAGCGCACCTCATCGTGAGTCAATAGTTGTGGACCCAATAGTCTGTAGTCTCCGTTGTATTGTTCCTCGCCCAAGAGGACACGGACTGCGACAGCCGCAATATCTGTCGCGCTAATAAAAGGGATCTTCCCGTCTCCGCATCCTGTATAGATCTTTCCTTCCTCACGGATCGTGAGAAGGTGCTCGCCCTCGGAGAAATTCTCTGAGTGAACACGCATTCGGTCAGTTCGTCAACATCGATCAGCAAGGCATCACGTACCCATGAACCATGTTGGCCGCAGCACGCAGCACTCGACCTCCGAATCAAGAAGGTGCTGCCATACCTGTCCTAGTTGAGGGCCACCTGGCTCGACGTGGTTACCAGCCAATAGGACAAAACGCCTAACATGGTAGTTCTCGATTGCGTAATCGATAAAAGCGTTCGTGGGCGGGCCAGGAACAGCGACTTCAGGTGGCACCACGTAGATTGCGGAGATCGTCTCCTCCCTGGGAAATTTGTGTTCAAAAGGGTTTGGGAAGGTTGACCTGTCAAGCCAGTCAAATTTTACAGCGATCATCCCGTCTGGTGCGGCTACCTCGCCGCGACGGGAACCTATCAGGAATGGAACTGCAGCCCTTTGCAGGAACTGCGCGATGCGACTGGCCGTTTTGCCGGTCCCACCTGTGAGGAATATCGCCATTATCGCCTATGATGATTAGCAGGAAAGATCTGATGATCGTACGTGCTTGTCTGCTACACGGTCCTATTTATATTTTCATGTGAAAAACCAAAGATAAGCACAACATCGTGGTATCCTACAAAGTCAAAAATGCAATTCAGGTGACAAGCTCGCGTGTGGGAATAGTATGGTATCTAGTACGCAAAAGGATGAAAAAAATCTCACATGTTCTCCCATATGGACTTGTGCGCTTGCAGAAATTCCTCAAAGGTTTTCGGAGGGCGTCCAGTAATTGTCTCCACCACGTCATTCGAGCCCTCCTCTGCTCCTTTACCGGTTTCGACATCAAGGAACGTCAAGAATTTTGCTTGGTCCCAGTCTAAGGCCTGCCTTAACATCAGTTCCGTTTTCTGTCCCTCCGAGAGTTTCTGATGTATGATCTTTTTATTAACCAGAGCGGAAATCTTTTCGGCGACCTAGGACTATCGTCAGTTTCAAGAACGGCGTGGAAATGACAAGGATACCTGGTCATAGGTGTAGTGGTCGGGTCCCAAGATCCGAAAGTCGGTATCGAACGATTTAACGTTAAGCAGCGCGTGGTACGCTACGGCAGCGACGTCAAATGCACTGACAAAAGGGACTTTACCCTGGCCGCTGCAGGAGTAGAATCTACCCTTTCTCATCTCCTTGAGATGCATACCCTCGCAGAAACTCTCTAACTCGGTACCATTAGTCAATGGGTTTCCGTCTTGCATTTGATGAAGACATACCCATGAACCAGGTCGCTCGCAGTACGCAATATTCAGCGCCCAAGTCGACGAAGCGCTGCCACAATTTTCCGATATGACCTTCACCAATCTTGGCGTGCGTACCGGTTACGATGACGAACCGCTTGACGCCTTTTTCTTTGAACGTATACTCGATATAGTCCAACATAACCTGAGTGGCACGAGGGATTTCCGGCGTGATCAAATACATAGCTGTAATGCGCTTGCCGTTGGCGAACTGGTGGTTGAAGGGGGCGTCCCACATTGAGCGGTCCCAGGTAAATTTCAGCGCCTCAGCGCCTTGAGCCTTGAGCTGGTCAATCTCTTTTTGACGGGTCGCACCTACGATGAATGGAAGCTTAGCTTCATACATGAAACTCATCGTGTAGGCGGTAACCCGCCCTAATGCTTGTGTGAAGAAGACTGCCTCCATCCTGGGTGTAGCTGGACGGTAGCGCTAGCTCCTTTGGTGGAGTTATATAGCTTGGATCTGGCTATACGTCAGTCGCTGTCACGCCAGTGGAGCTGTGCAAGTGGGCGGCAATCGCATCGATGGATGGCCCGACAGCTTATATAATCCATACTCCCGATAAGCACTTAGCAGTGGCCGCATGCGCCGTGACTGGCATTATGTTTGACTTGAAACCTGGTAAGTGCTACTGTGCTATACTAAGAACGGTATTTTTGCCACACGTTAAGGAATGCAGCCGAACTGAAGGGGGATCCTCATAATTTCAAATGCCGCCCGTTTTAATTTCGCTTCGGCGGCCTCGCTCACGACCAATGTACTACACGCCTGCTTTGGAAACATACGATCCGACGTGGTAGCACAATCAGAGGAGTGCTTGCTCTCTTAGATCCTTAGAGAGGGTGATCAGATTTGATAGAATTTCTCAACATGCCCTTGATCAAACAAACAATTCAGATTATACGTTCTTCAACCATTCTGGCACTTGTAAATCAAAACTAAGGGGATCGTGATTCGCGTCTTAATCTTTCACGCCGCACAAACTCCGTATCCAATATTCCTCCGCCGGTAGAGAAGACGCAATCGCAGTGACAATGAGGCTCGGCGCTCAGGAATGAATATTAATGAATCACCAATGACACTGCCAAATTCAGCCTTTCAACATTTAAACACCCTAACAAAATTTAGTCGTGCAACCCCATCACGTCTTCTTAAACCTTAACTGCAGCGAAAACTACTGTTTCTTCYGTGACACTACCACGAGCACCAATCTCGGCCGAGGATCGCATACGTCGACCATGGAGGCTATTGTCGATGGTCTGTACCAAAAGTTCGACACGAGCATTGATTTGATAATTACTCGCGGCTAACGGTTCCAATTGCATTGTCACGCTCGAGAGAAMTATTGCAACCATGGTCGGCTACCACTTTTATGTCGACCGGATGGGTAGAGAAAGGTGGCATTGCACAACGCAATGCACTTATATAAAGCCTGCAGCCCTGAGTATTGTAAGATTGGCTTGCGAAATTGAACTGATAATCGCTTGTTGTTTCCGAGTCAGCGTCAATATTTCTTCAATGGCGCCTTACATMTTCAACTACAATAAAAGGCTCAGTATTCCAGGATTTAATTGTCAATGTAGGTTTGGTGATTCTAGTGGCAGGTACCTGTGTGGTCCCAAGCGGTTGGAAGAACTATATTTAGAAACACGTGTACCGCTATCTATAAATTTAATACAGTACTTCGTGGAGTGGGAGCTGTACGTGCTTGAAGGGGTGGATCAAACACGACCAATTGGAAAATTGGACCCTTCGATATTCGACCGAACGCGGGCCCGAGGTCACATGCCAGTGACTGCACACCTAGTAGCGAGTCTGCGATTGAAGATTTCGGCCCAGACACACTAGTAGATCACATCTTCATATGAGCAATTTCCGTGCGGTTCGCGTTCCTAGGTAATCTTTCATGCACCTGCCTCATTCCCAGGTGCGAAATGAACGTTAATGAACCTTCGCATTTATTTGTGCTTGTTGATAGCCAATTGCACGATTTTGCACCTGAGCGCTGCCGCGAGCTCCGCAGTAATCTACTATGGCAGGACAACGTAGGGCGATAACAGGTTTAGTATTCTGATGATAATTGCACAGGGCCATGATCAATGAACATGTAACGATCCGCAGATGATGGAATGCAATTGCAAGAAACCGCAAGTCAGACTAGTCATATTTGAACGTGCCTTGCTGCGGCGGAGCATGATGGATAATGTTTGAACGCCACATATTGAAGTTTACTGTCCTCAGATTACAATTTTAGTGATCAACGGGATAAGGTACGAACAACCGGTCGTGCTCCTATTGATTCTGATAAGAACCCTAGATTAAAGCAYGAATAGGTTATGCTACCGGGCCGCTGCCACCCACAGGAGACGCTGACAAAGTCTTAATGTCGACATCGGAAAACTGATAATCGAGTTGATTATCAGTCAGCGAACATGACCTTTCGATCAACTGCATAATGAATACCGATCTCCAGATATCTCCTACGCATGCATTCCCCTCCGAGCCAGATAGCAAGCTCTATACAATCGAAGAGGGCGTGCTGAAASAAGCGGATGTCAATCATGACGATACAATATTGGACGAGATCGTTAGCCGCGATCATAACAGTGTGTCCGGTGAAACATTTCCGCTTTTCCACAAGCGGGTTGTAAAAGAAAGGATCCAGCTTCTAGCCCTGTTTCTGTGCATGTATCTCCTGGGGTGGAACGATGGGGGGCTCGGGGCATTGTTGCCTAGGATCCAACAATTTTATCACGTAAGTATATGTGCAAACTGTATGACGGATTGAATGACTAATCGTTGCAGGTCAGTTATGTTGTAGTGTCGCTTATCTTTGTTATGTCCACCATCGTAAGTGTGCTTTTGGTGCCGACGTTGGTTAGTATGTGACGGGACAGATAGGGATTCGTCTCGGCAGGACTTGTAAACGTGCCGCTTGCTGACAAGATGGGCTTTGGGAAGGTACGTGGCGGCTTGACCATTGAACCATTCCTTCGTTGACGGTGGTTGTTGTCCTCATAGGTCCTTATGCTTGGACTGCTTTGCCTTGTCGTTGCATATACTCTTCAGATACCTGCCTTCCCGTTCCCGGTATTTCTCTTGGGTTTCTTGCTTAATGGGTTCGGGTTCTGTTTGTTAGTAAGTGCTGGACTACAATGGAATCTTTGGGGATCTCAGGCTCTAACAGGCTGCTGGGATGACTGGATACGTAGCCATTCTGAAGGAGAATGTACAATCGAAAATGTGCTTTCTTCATTCYGTATATGGTACGTTTCTGTTGTATGAAACAAAACATATACCTTATTTTTCCCAGGTGCTGGCGCGCTTTGCTCACCATTCGTAGCTACCCAGTTCTCCTTGATGACCCATTGGTCATTCTTCTACCTAACGTCTCTCGGCATTGCGCTTGCTAACTCGATCATCATACTCTGGGTCTTTAGACTAAAAACGCAGGACGGTAAATGCTATTATTCCTTGTTCTCGAAACGTAATGATAATACGATGTTCGTACTACAGAGTGTCTGGCCGACATTGGACAGGCTCCTGGAGCGAAGGGGACAAAGGRGAACAATAAATTTTCTCAGATCTTGCGTATCAGAGCTGTGTATATTGTAGCTTTTTTCTTGCTCCTATATGTCGGTATTGAAGTGACCATGGGAGGTACATACTACGCGTGTCTTGGTCTGCAAGCTTTA
>JNHV02000350.1:0-19597 GCA_001691785.3 Amanita brunnescens Koide BX004
GAATATACATTTGAGCATGAGTTGAACCGCTTGCGCTGGTGTACCGCGCGTTGTATGAATTCGGGACTGTAGCCAGCAACAAGTTGCATTGTGTTGTAGCGCAGGCCGTGTTTTTATTTGTCGACATCCTCCATTTCAAACATTTCTTTGTGGAAGCTTGAAATTTGAATGCTACTCTCTAAATGACGATGGATCCGTTCGAAGTGCGAATGCAGTTCCTCAACCTTTTGAGGAAACTTAACGCGTGAGTTCAACTCCTAATCATGCCCAGCTATCGCGCTCCTGTATTCATTCGAATGCTCATTAGCACAGCTCACAACAGTCGATTCAGAAGGTCGTCGGGTTTGCCGTAAAATATTTCCCTCCTTGTGGAGAGGATCTTTGGGATTGCGTCGTCGAAGAATGTCAAAAGGTGCGCAGATGTTTTGGCTTGTGCAGTGATAGCATTGTCCTGACAAGGCGGTCAGGGCACCATCAATGCTCGCATCAACATCCTCTACTTTCTCGATGCACTTTGTGAGGCATGCCTCCTTGTCAAATCCAGGTCGAATTCGATAAGTTCCGAACCGAGCGCGAAAGCCAATGCAGGGCTATATGTCGACTATCTTGCTCGAGATGTGGCGAAGATTGTGGAATGCGTCGTGCCAGGAGGTAGACAAGGCCTTCCGAACCTTATCAGCACAAAGCAGGTATTTAAGCCCTCTTGCCGTCTTCACGCATTGCGCCTCTGACATTGTCTCTCCCAACTTAACAGATACTGGAGAACTGGCGGAGCAAGCGAATCATCGATCCGCAGAAAGTTGATGAAGTTGTTACATCGCTCAATAAACGCAACGATACTACGGAGGAGCAACAACAGCAGAAAAGCGCTAGTACTACTACTCTGTCTCGGAATGACGTGTTTAAGCGTATAGAGGAAGATCGGGAGAGGCATAAAAGGCTCAGAGAGCGGAGATGGGTTCAGCCTATCTCTCACAATATCTCTTCGCACCTCTCATCCACACTCGCCTCGTTTTTGCCGCTAACGGATACACCGGAGGGACAGGAGGAACTTCCCATTGATATTGAATTCGAAAATGAATGGGAGACGACAAGCGATTGGAATGAAGATGATGAAGATGCTGTCGCGGAGGAGAGTGAACTGTGTTTCCCTGCAGAAGGTGAAGGTCCTATGGACTTATCATGACATACGATTGTATTTTACGGCTCTGTGCATGCGCTCAGCAGTGTTATAAGAATGTATTTATTATTATCTCTTCAGAACACAAGGATTCTTTCCGAAGACCTTCTACCATGATTGTGTAACGTTTGAAACGATAAATGATCTACCCATATGTCCATTGCCAATCCCGTCAGCGCAGTTCATATTGACTCCTGATCCTTTAACCCATATCGAAGTAGAATGACAGACAATAACGAGTTGGTCTGCGCTTGCTCTGATATTGAGCAGATGTTTATATCTTTTCTCAGAGCGATACATCAAACGTAGATGATGCGGCCCCTGCAGCGACAAAAGATGTCAATGAGTTGCAATTGGTGTATGCTGTTGGTCATGTACAATAATGCGATCTAATAAATTAGACGTTTCAACTACGCTTCTTTTCTTCTTTTCCTGGCACCTTTCGAATCCCTCCAAAGCAACTTAGTTCATCCACATGACAGAGAGCACGATGGAAACTTACCCGAAGGCCCGRTCCTTCCTTTTCCTGCTCATTTTCTTCATCAGATTTTGTCGGATCTTTCTCTTAGCCGCTGCCTCGGGGTTGTTTGCGGCTTGCAGCGCCCGAGTCGCTTTACGTTCTCTCTGCACATTCACAACGCCCTGTCGAATCTGGTTGTAGACATTGGAGAATTTGACAACGCCGACTTTGTTTTGGACGAGGTCTTGCAGCTCGATCGCCATTGTTTTGATTTCGTCTGTGGCCAATATTGATTCTCCGTTGTTGGAATATCACGAAAAGGTATGCTTACCCATCTGTGGGTCACGTATTATATCATCTTCCGTTAACCGATAAACGGGAGATAAAATGTGGACCAAAAACTTCTCAAGACGCTGYGCCTCCATATGTGATGTCATCGCAGCAAACCATCGCAAGATTGCTAATGGCTGCTGATGCCAATTTGCCTGAATTCACATAAGAGGATGATCAACCTGAAATGAATCATGAAAACGTACGGTGCTCTCACTCTTATTTCGTCGAGCAATATAAGCGGAGCGTAACTGGTACGACAGTTTCGAGAATAACCAGGGCAAGGGGTTGGATCGCTTTTCCACCTCCTGATCATCATGATCGTCCTCTGCCTCATCCCCATCATCGCCTTCCGTGACGCCTTCTTTCTTAGAGGAGTGTTCACCTACAGGTAGGCAGTAGAAGCACTTGCTAACGTAGAACAGGTTCTTGACTATTTGCACACCAAGCGTCTCGTCTAGATGTTCGCTTTTCAGCTGCAAACACGAATTTTCTGCTACATAGCGCATCCCTGATGCAGATAATGGATGGTCTTCCGGCAGTCCGCGTCGAGGTGTAGCAACGGGCGAGGCTGCGTAAAGGAGACCAAGCAACCGCGATGAGGCCATGCGTACCCAAGCGTGTGGGAACAGAAGTAATCTGTTAACGAAGCTCCAAGGTATCTGGTTTCTAGTTACATTGGAATCGGATAGAGCCCGTGAGATTTTGAAAAGTACTAAGAGCGAATGGTAAGGAAGCTGCCACTCGATATCAACTTCCATTGCGTTGTCTTCTTCCACTCTGTTTTCCATTTCTTGTATTGTGTTTTCCAGAGCGGATCTCAGATCCTGAAGAATGAGGTTGACGTATGGCGCAATATCAGCTTGTAACACTTCCACGACGAACCCGTAGACCTGCGATGACACACGTGCAAGTTGTAAGCGCTCCCGTTGTRCAGCCCACGAATGGAGGTAAGAAAAGAGAGCCCTTCGGCGATCATGATCGAGTCTCGTAAACAAAGATTTGATTAGCTGCGCAGCCATTTCGCGGCATTTGGGTGAGTCATCGTTCGCGATTACCATTACCAGTGCGACGAAGAGAAGATCAGAGTATTCTTGGATAAGATCGGCCTGGAACTTTGACATTATAGCATTCAAGAGTTCCATCACAGACTTTCGACCGCTCTCGTAGACATAAGACAGGTTCTTAGCGAAGAAGGACATTTGGGTTCGAAGACGGCCTTTTCCCTGTGGATAGTCCAGCAAGAACTGCAGCAACACTCCACGGCATAATTCCTGGACTTGAGTGGATTGACTAGTGACCATCATCTCAGAAACCTTCTCCATCACGTCGTAAATTGCTGGAACAATGAATTTCCGAGCGACTATTGCTCTGAGCATCGTAAAGACAGATGCTTGCCGAGATGGCTCCTCGATATCTGGTTGTAACAGCTCAAGAAGGTACATAAGATCTTTCTCCTTGACTTGTACTGGAGGTCCTTCGCGAAGAATAATTGCAAGCGTCTTCAAAGCAACCTGCACGACTTCAGCCTCAGTGTTACCCGTCTGTTTGATGATGTCGAGTGCTTGGTTCACGAAAACGGGCAGGTATTTTTCCAACGAACGCAGAGGACACTTTACAAGCCCTGCGGCGCATCTCAAACCCAGCACGATAACCGGCGCACTTGTCGAATACAATATATTCCCCACGACGACGATCATCGAGTTCAACCTGTTCATTACTTCAGAATCTCCAAAGTCGAAGCGCGTGCGCCGTAGAGCTGTGTGAAAAAGTTCAAGTCCGAAGGCTACGAACCTGTTCGGATGTCAGGTACTGAAACATCCAAGGATAACCAACGAACCTATACGAGTTGTTGGCAAAATGATCCGCCTCAATCATAGCGACCCGCTTCGTCTGCACAATGACGTCACTCTTTTGCTTGCCTTTTCGTCGGCTCGGAGCTTGTTGTAAGAACTTTGCATTTTGACTGATGAGAGTATGGCATAGTACGATTAGCTCCTTTGGAACCAGATGTCTGTTACTGTTAAGACCACTAGCCATCCTCTTCAGCACTTCATCTACCAGGTTCATCATCTTTGCAGATTCAGTTTCATGCATAAGAGAACGCAAGGGTGCAAGCAGACTGCTGATCTTCGGAGGAGTCACGAATCGGGCCATGATGCCGAAGGAATCGAGGCCTTTGGACGACGACGAGCGCACTTCACGCATCTTGGATTTGAAGTCCTCTGCCAGAACGTCTTTCCCAGATTCACCAAATACCACTTCTGCTGCAACATATGCAACGTCGTTGACACATTCGTCAAGGGTTTCAAACGATTTTGTGTGCTCTCCTGATGTTACGTGCACAAGGAGAGCATGAGCTACAAATGCCAGAACGTGCAACTGCGGCCCGCGCAGAAGGGCACCTCTCAGTTCCTGGATAATCTGTGAAAAGTATGTGGGGCCTAAAATGACGGCAATGCGTTGCAAAGCATCACGCGCGAGGTCTCTCGTTTCTTGAGAGTGACTGCGGAATATCTGGCTGATGATCGTCAAGAGACGATGGATCTGAAGCTCGCGGTCCGATTCCGGAAGATGCTTGGCCACGTTGACGATACCAATAGCAATTGGCAAGCGTGCGTTGTCATCGGTTGTGGGGTCGTGTCTCTCTAGATGATTGAGCAACGTGGGCAATAAACGCGCATTCACTGCATCAGCAATACGTGCCGTTTTTTTCGATGCCAGAGCAACAGTATCATGGGCCTCTTTTCGGGCTTCATCATTATCTTCACCCACTTCTTCTCCATCTGCTTCGTCTGCTTCAGGTTCGGCTGCCTCGTCCATAGGAAAATGAAAGTTATCTAATACGGCAACGAGGGTTCGGATGTAGACGCGCTCCGATTCGTCCTTGGCTTTGGACAGTTTGATGTATTTACGCACCAAAGCATGGTAGGGTGCCCAAGACAGTCGTTTTGCCATGTGGCCAATTGCTTGGACGGTGTCATTGACGAGATGGTGGCTAACCGACGTAGAAGAGACGATAAAATTCTCCACCAACGGTACGAATACATCAGCAAGAAGGCTGCTCCGGAGACGACCCTCGTCGCAGAAGTCTGCCAGGCGACGCAATGCTCTTGATCGTCTGTGGACTTGCAAGTGTAGTATGTTGTTAAAGAAACTAGCCTCTTCGTCTCCTGCAGCAAGTAGAACCCGCATATCCTTCAGTGTCTCGATTTGCTCGCACGTTGCAACCGCGTGCGCTATTACGCCAAGAATCTCGGCTCGAACAAGCTCGTTCTTCGATCGAAGCCCATTTTTCAGCCCGGGATACAGGACTCGAAGGAAAATGAATTCGAAATCAGGTGACGGAGGTGAGGCAACGAAGTCAATGAATCTTTGCATAGCCAGCGATGCATTACTTCTGATGCTGAGCTCTTCGTGGTCCTGGATGGAATACAAAGAATTGTACAGAACAGGCAACCAATCATTCGCGGACAGAGTCTTGTAAAGATTCTCGTTGAGGTCAGCAAAGGCGGTCAATCGGCGATCGAAATCAGGTTCTTCGACTCGTTTTTTCGAGTATGCGTTGAGACACTCTACCAAGATTGAGAGACCTTCAAGTGATGGATTGAGACCAGCTAATTGGCGGAACGCAGATATCAGGGCAATCCTCCCTGGCCGCGATCGCAATGTTTGAAAAAGCATGGATAGTGACGCGTATACCTTCTCGTACATCGCGCTACTGCCACTTCTGAGATCTGAGAGGAGGGGCATGATATCTCCGATGATCTTGACAAGGTTCACCTTAACTCTCTCTGGTACGGCCTTCGTCGGCTGACGCAAAAGTGGGATTAAGAGATCGACGAGTGTCGACGCCTGTTTCTCGTCCGCCAGGTATTGTGCTATGGACGATAGGATACCAATCTGCCTCTGGCCCAGAGGGCTTGAAACGGCTGTCGCAGTCCTTGAACGTTCGACCAGTATGGACAAGTTCGTCAGAAGGAGCGAAACATGTGGCYTAAAGACTTGTTCACGTATTTGCTCATCAGTCGTTGAATACCCGAGTATATTGTCGACAATGTCAAATATCCGTGAAATCACAGCAGGTTTGACGTTGGTTGCGACCAAGCAATCATAAACCTTGGGCAAAGGTCGCGCATCATATTTGATGAAATAAGGGACATATTGAGCATCTTGGGTCCAGGCGAAGAATAGCTCCAGTAAAGCTGAAGGGGCTTGCGTATTTTCTTTGTCCAGAGACGCAAGTCGCGGAGAAATGAAGGATGGAAAGGAAGTCTCTAGGAAGGGTGCAAAATCAAAGTGAACCGGACATCTGAAGAAATCAGTCATCCTTTTCAAGCCCAGTTGACGTATTGAACGATATGCTTTTGTTGGGTGTGATGAGGATGTAGCCTCGTCTTTTTCGTTATCCTCGTCATCTTGATGGTCGCTATCTTCGAGTTGTCCTTCGTGACTAGGCCCAGATTCGCTCGAACCRGCAACTTTCTTATGTGCATTGGTGACGAGTCCAACGACGGCTGTGATCAAAGCAGGCCAGTATCTCAACASCCTTGCCCCAAGATTCTTCAACACGTCTCCGAGTAAAGTCAAGAAACCGGTCTGCTGCTTCTCCGATAGCATATCCAGCTCAACCTTTGCAGAATCTCCCGTCATGCCACTCGTCCTATCAATGCCCAGAGGCTTTAGCATCAACTCGATCAGAAGACCAAGCTCTTCATCATCACATGACGCCAGCGCCGTCAAGATCGCGGCCCTCCGATCCGCACCCCGCGCTCGACCTCTTTTCTCCAACATCTTCCCAAATAACAGCCTTATCAGCACATCGACCATTTCCTTTCTGCCATTTTGGTCCAATTCATTGATGTTGAGCGACGTGAGCTCGTCTCTCCAATTAGTATCATCAAGAAGCGATCTGAGTTTCTCTTCGTGAGAACGTAGCACAGGTGATTTATAGGTAAGAAGACACGACAAAGAGACGGTCTGAAGAGAGCGRTCGGGATGGGAAAGAAGTCCGACGTATAGGGCGCGTAGAGCCTCTGTTGCGTATAGAGCTTTTGGATTTGAAAACTTGGAGAATAGGTTGAGATAAGCGGAGAGCTTTGGTCTGGGAAGAAGCTTTGGGATAAGAACAAGCGGGGATTCATCCTCGGTAACAACCGAGTCTAGATTGTCACTGCTCGTCAAGGAAAGGAAGAACGAAACCAGCTCTCGGTTATTTTTCTCCGCGAGAGAAGAACATTGGCCAAGGGTTGAAAGGAKCTGCGTCTCATATGACTGTGCGTCAAACTTTTCTCTAGTTGGCAATGACTGCATAGTATATGATTAAGGCACCTCAATTCAATATATCCATGAGATCATACCTTTCGAAGGTCCGCCGATAAAAACTCCGAACCATTAATCCACTTGGCTATCATGGCCCGCAACTTACGAGCACTTGGATCACGCCAAGATCGTTCGTCCTCCCAAGGGTCATCCAAACTATCACCATCCATAGGGTTGCTGTCCGCCCATGACGGTAGTGGTTCAACGTCGTCGACTTCTGCACGTTTTAATGTTACAGTCTTCAACTCTTCAAAGAGGGTGCGCCAAACGAGATCGYCATGTTTTGTGGTCAATGCAAAAATGGCCGCAGCAGTGGGCGACCAGATGGGTCGCAGATTAACTTTGAGCTGGGCTGTTGATCATTCATGTTAAAGATTTCAAACTCCTCCAAGCACAGCAAGCATCACCTATCAGCCACCGCACGCAAATATCTGCCCCTTGCTCATCTGCAACCACTGACCCGACCCTACCAATGCGAACGATCCTCTCGCGCACTCCTTGAATATCAATTGATGCTTCCTCAGCTTGTAAACATCGTTTGACGACTTCCACTGTGCTGTTCGGGACTTGAACAAGTGGAGAGTCAAGTAGCTGAAGTACTGCAAGCCGGAGAGAACGTGAATGAGACATAAGAGATGCTTGAAAAAATGGATATACATCCGCCAACACTATAGAGGCTGATTTGCTGCTAGACATGATTAGCGGGGTAAATGTTGAACGAGCAACCGTCACCTTGAGAAATGAGAAGAAATGGTTGCGAGGCCATGCAACACTTGTGCAAAGCACGCCCAATTTTTCACAACGTTTTCAGTCCATGCAGAAATGTCCACATCGTCGATCCACTCTGATGGATTACAACCTGCCAATATCCGYAAGCAGCTACCGATGACCCAAGCTGTGTTGGCTCTTGAGAAAGATGTATCTTGAAGAGTTTTGTTTGTCAACCTCGCTATCGATTTTGAGAATGCTAAAGAGAAAAAGGGAGTGAGTTCAAGTATATCATTGAGCTCCGACGCCTATACAAAATCAGTTTCGATCGGCGACATAGGAAGATATCTTTRCTCACTCTCTCCTCCGTCCAAATAACCTCCTCTTCGTTCATTCCGTCAATTATCTTATCTAGACAACATTTCTCCAACCGCTCCCGCCATACGATATCTACGTCCGAAGGGCTTAGCTTCTTGGAACGCGTGAGGGCCGCGAAGAATGCAAGCATAAATCTAGATAGTTGTCCATCTTGTTTTTCCTGACCGATTTGGGTGAATAATGGTAGCGTATGTTTTAGAACGAGAGGAAGCGCAATGAGTTTCCAACCGCCCCAGGAAAGTTCMGCAAGACAAGCATGGAACGGCAAGGTAAAAAAAGTGAAGAGACTGCCACCCGGAGATGTCCCATTGGGCTGTTGCTGCTCCAAGGATAAGCTTGGCTGCATTTTAACATCGAAATTGCCAAGTGTGCCTGTCTTGTCCGAAAAATCGGAAGCTGCCTCATCCCAGGACCGTTGGAGAAAGGTACGTCCTGAACCTAACCAAAGGGCCATATCAGAAGCTGCATATAATGCCGTGGTAAATCGTAGGAGAGCCGCGCGCAATTGTACATTTGATTTCGTAAGCTTCAAAGGAAGAAGAGGAAGAAAGTTAAATAACTGCTCGAGGTGCGAACCTATAAGAAAAGTTAGAGGATCTCGAGTAAGGATGATAAWCAAGTTGCTTACGAGAGAGTCGTGATCCTTGACGAACCGAACAAGGCACGACAACAACTTCTAGCATGTGACACAGTTGGACATCTAGAAGAACGTTGGATTGATCAGCAGCTGAGCCTTCTGCGTAATGTCGCAGTGTCGAGTCTAACTGATCGATGAGAATGGTTGCGACAGGGCTGAATTGTTCTGCGCTCTTGACGTGATGAATGAGGGCCGTCAGTGATCGCCGGATCAATGTATGCGTGAGCTGCGGTCTAGTGGAAGACGCGAGGTGGTATGTGAGAAGCGGTTTCAGCAAGGGCGTGGTACATGTATGCAGAGTTTGCGAAACGGACTGAAATCCAATGAGCCGACGTTTAAATGGGTGAAATATAGGCTCGCCTTGCACGCGTATACGAATGCCGTAGCCCAGGCATCCTCCAAACCCTCGAGATTCTGTACCAACAATGTCATCGCCTTTTCTCTCGTCTCATTTCCTTTTAAGCGCCGCAGAAGTGTACCCCAAACTTCTGCCATAGCCCGTTGGATATCGGGTAAGCATTTTGGCATGGTTGAGCATAACTSTGCACATGTAACGTCAAGCAGTTTTGAGCTGGATTGCAAAGATGGGGCGAGGAGGTACTTGAAGAACGCAGAGAATGTGGCCAGGAGAATTTCCAGTGCGTCTGTAGAGACATGCTTGGGAAGAAAAGACAGAAGGACGGAGAGTAGAGCGTGATACTCTGGAAGAAGGGTAAGACGCAAATCTGCGGCAAGTTTYTGGAAGAGACTGCACAACTCAGGAATTTTCTAAAAGCTGGGGAGAAAGAACACACTCAAAAAGTGCCTTGAGTCCCTCATCGTCTGCAAGTTGAACTTCCTCTATCCACAAATTCACGATTTCCCTCCAGTTGTGAAGCAAAAGCGGCATGGAAAGACATAATGGATCGGCCTTGTTGGCAAACTTGAGGAAACTCGGTGCAAGGTTCAACTGTCTCCAGTGATCTAAGCTTGAATGGAAAAGGGARTCATTGTCCTATCATAATCTATTCCTTGATCCATCGAAGCCAACGGCAACAAGGTGCGAACCTCTATGTTTTCATTTTCCAGGTATTTCTGTTCCAGCGTCGAAGGCACGTGGACATCTTTTAACAATTCTTTATATGATTGGTGCTATACAAGATTAAGCGTCTGAGAATACGCTGCCGTTGAAGCGTACCTTGAAGCGCTTCACCCTCTGTTCACCCTCCATAGGCGCCTCTGCCTAAAATACGATATTTGGATCACAACAAATATCGATGTGGCACAGCCACTTACACTGGCACGCGACATGAGTCCCGCAAATCCCTAGTCTCGACCTGTCTCGACTCTCCCGTAGGCAGCGTAAAACCCGTGTCGTATACTTATGGTTCGCTATTTGCTAGTAATCTAACCGGTGTTCCATTTTTTCGCACGCCTACACGTGCATGCGACCTTGTCCTCACACGACTGTACTAGTACTACAAAAGCCTTCCTCAACACTTACCTGTGATTCCTTTGAAACGCCCGTCACACTCGCATCAGATATCCCTTGAAGTTTGAACGCCCCGCAGCAATTCAAAATGCCACTCCTACTTGACATCGAATACGAGGCATTTTCAATTGACGTCCTTAAGGTTGCGCGCTCGCTGTATAGCGCAATGACAGGCGCCTTTGGGTTTATATGTGCGCTATTAGTATCTGCACCATTCCATAGCAACGGGGACATGGCAGTGCAAGCTACTTCGGCTCAATATCTTCTTGGTTTGGGTGAGTAATAAGTACATTTGTCGTGAAATGCGAGTCCTGAGAATCAATAGGAATCGGTGATGTCACAGGGCATGTTATCTATATCTGGTGAATGGTCGTCATACTGACGCATTGACGAAGACCTATCGTAGAGACAAACATGATGGTGAGTATTGATTATCCTTGGTCAGAATGCTACATGATATTTATCGTATCTCAGGGATATGCTTCTTCAGCCCAAGTGGACACGGGTTTGCACATGCGGCAGCGAAGCCGTGCATTTATCATTGCTGAAGCTGCGCAGCCTTCGAACAGAGTCGTATTCATAAATTCAGGCAAGTTTTGCTTGTCTCATGTCCCTGATWATAATGTGGAAAAAAATTACCTCCACACGTACTTCCGTGCCTTCCATTTGAACTAATATATGTGATAGATATCGCCATGGGCGACACGGGTGTCAGGCGTATGATAGTTTCCCAGCTATCCTCACAATATCCCGGCATTTATTCCAATCAAAATATTGCATTTGTCGGCACACATCAACATGCCGGCGTCGGCGGGTATCTTGAGAACCTTCTGCCCCAAATCACTTCAATGGGATACGTCAATCAGACAGCTGATGCGATCATTGAAGGGACCGTTTTGGCTGTCCAGCGGGCGCATTCAAACCTTGCACCAGGGAATCTCAGCGTGGGCAACACAACTGTACTCAATGCTAATATTAACAGATCACCGACGGCGTATTTGGCCAACCCTGCAGAAGAAAGAGCCAGGTACCCCTATAATCAAGACAAAGACATGACCTTGCTAAGATTCGATGATCTGAACGGCAACCCGAGAGGCTTTTTGAATTTTTTCGCTGTTCACGGCACAAGTCTTTATAACGTATATTTTTGGTGCATTTGCTACGTCGTTCAAAGCTGATCCGTCTATAGAATAACACTCTCGTAAGTACCGACAACAAAGGCATGGCGGCATTCTTGTACGAGTGTAGGTTGATCATTGATTTTGTGACACGAGACACGATATCATTTGTAGCATTCATGGAACCGTCGGCCATGCCAGGGAATACCACGTTTATAGCGGGATTTACACAAGGTTTCCCACTTCTCCCGGTTACTTAGGAGACGCTCTCATGCTTGCTTTAGCCAATGTAGGTGACACGAGTCCAAACACGTCAGTGGATTATATTTCTTGAGAGGGGCGTCGGTCGAACTTCCGTCAGGCTAGGCGCCTTCTGCGAAAGCCCTGGAAAGCCGTATGATGGACAACCTTGCGAATTGGACCACTCGACATGCGGCGGAAGGGTGCAGAATTGTCATGGCCGGTGCGTTCACATGAAGGTCTATCCTGAAATTGACTGAATGGTTAGGATACAGCGGCCCTGGCTTTCGTACCTCCGACTTCGAATCAAACCGGATAATCGGAGAATTACAGTTTGAAGGGGCAAAATCTATTATGGACGGATCTAGAATACCTGTTACGGGCTCCGTCAGGAGCGTCCATGTATATCTCAACATGTAAGTCGTCCAATTCATCGTTATCACCGGTGTGACTAAAGGCTCCATGCGAGGTCTTGGCACCAGTTCACACTTACGAACGGCACTGCCGTTAATACGTGTCCCGCTGCGATGGGTTTGCATGTCCAATAAATTTCTTGATCGGCATATCTGATGCTGCCGAATAGGCTATTCATTCGCAGGCGGAACATCGTGAGTTTACCCACGTGCAGCCGATTAATCATATTCAAGTGGCGCAGTGACGGACCAGGCGCATTTGACTTTGTGCAAGGTGACAACTCATCAAATACGCAGTAAGTAACCGAGTTGAGTGTGCAGCTCATTAGCGTTTGAAATATTTCCTCAGAAACCCGTTCTGGGAGTTGGTTAAAGGCAATGTCCAGTATATAATAATTAACCTTTACTAAATTTATGGCAGGTGCTGTGACGCCCTCCCCCTCCCAAGAGCAGGTTGATTGCCAGTACCCTAAACCTATCTTACTCAACACTGTGCGCTACTTGTAGTGTTCCGCATATCAGGCTCATATCTAGCAGGGTTACTCACATTTCCCATATGAATGGGCGCCGAGTATAGTCAACATTCAGATGCTACGAGTTGGTAACTTTGGTGGGTGTCACCGCGTTTTTAGTATACAGAAAAATTTCACGAGCATATAGTCATGCTTATTATGCCTGGTCAGTTCTTCTGCTACTCTGCTGACTTTACGCCTAATGACATATGAAGGCGAGTTGACTACTATGGCGGGCAGAAGAATGAGGTACCAAATATTACAGCATTTTCGCACGTTACTGATGCTCGTATTTCTAACAGAGAAGCCCTACGCGCTCAGTTGATCTCTTCTGGCGTCCTTGGCTCCGATGCATACGTCGTCATTGCGGGACCTGCCAACACGTACGGGCACTACGTCACAACGCGCGAAGAATATGGCGTGCAACGTTACGAAGGGGCGTCTACCATATTTGGTCCATGTGAGATTGAGTCGCCAGGACGTCCGAAAGGTTGAATTGATTCTTTCTTTAGTCACCCTCGAGGCGTACATCGACAAGTATTCAAGCCTAGTTCCCTATCTTGCGGATGAGGCGCCAGAAATGCCAGCCTCTGACCCTGCGCCTCCTGAGCAGATATCCAAGGCAATATCATTGCAGGCGGGTCTCCTTGTGTTAATTATGTACTTGCTGGCTAACATTGGCGTTGATAGAAGGGAGTAGTGTTTGATGCTGCTCCAATCGGACGTAGCTTCGGACAGGTGATACGGGATGTGAATTCGATTCCGTACTCTGCAGGCGAGACCGTCTATGCTCTATTTGTTGGCGCCAATCCCAGAGTTAGTTGTTTATTCAAGGACCCCATCAACTGTCGGGACTTACACCCATTGCAGAACAATCTCCGCTTGGAGGGCACCTTCCTGACTGTCGATCAACAAGTCAACGGCCAATGGACAACCGTGCGGTCGGATTCACATCCATCTACGGCCTTTAGATGGAAGAGAACGAGCACTGTACGTCCACATCGGTTACGCTGTTCAATTGTTCTCACGTGCGTAGTTATTCGGCACAAGCACAGTGAACATCTCATGGTGAGGAAAACGACACATTCATTAATGTCGATCACTGACTCTGCCCCAGGACAATCGAGAGCGGAACGCCAGGTAAACGTCAAGTGGTATGTGGGTGGCTACAGTTTAACTGACAAGAAAAYAAATTTAGCTGGAACATACCGCATTTGCTACTCTGGAGACTACAAGCCTTTGATTGGCTCAATCACTCCGTTGTCTGGCACTTCATCAAGTTTTACAGTTAGATGATAGTTTTTTATTTTAGTCAGAGCTGTGACAAGTTTCCTTTGTTGCTATTTATGTATTTTCAACCGATACCTATACAGAGCTCATTCATCTACGCAATACRGAGCTGTGCATGAGATAACGTTCGGAAATCCGAGGTATGTTCCGTCAGGTCAAGGAGGCTGTGGTGCTCGTATGTTAATCATTCTTCCAGGGTCATTCTACTTGCTGTGGCAATTAATGATTTCGTGTGAATTGCAGTGTATCTTTGTTCCCAAACGCTTTATTTGGTCAAGGCTACCCGTCTTAGCCGACCGCACTAGTATATATCTTTAATGGCCGATGAACGTAATAATTCTGGTAATGGATGGCGCCGCGGAATCGGATTTCTGGACAAAGACATGTGTCCGAAATTTCGAATGCCCCATTGTGACCGATCCGTCTGGCGCATATTGGTGCAGGGAAGTGCCCTGCGCTGGACGCGTCTGCCATAATAATATATATACATTTTCGGTTACTTATTACCTCGATRTTGCCGCTGCGTATTGCTTTTGCTTTATATTCTTATTATATTCCACACAAAGCGTCCGCACGCTAGTGTGCAACAATTGCGCCCACATTGGCTCGATGATTCTTGCCGATACAATCGGAATCAGGCAATAAATGGGTAGTTTGGGTATATATTCAATTTAAATTGTAAAAGCTTCCGATACAGTTAGTTGGGTCTATAAGAATGCCGGTCAATAGGTATACAGAATATGCATTTCGAACCGATAAATTATTGGCAATATTGATATCACTATGCAAGGGTAGTCAATGTCCACGAAATAAATGTGACGCGAGTCGGGTTCAAATAAATTATTRATTGTGAATGTTGTAAGTAGCATCCAGCATAAAGGAACTGTCAAAAAAGTCCTGTGGGAAAAAGCCTGGTTCTAAGTACATTCCGGCTTTGTCTGTCTGTGTATTTTGGATGGTATCCAGGCCGGGTGCTAGGTAGTGCACGCCGCACACGGGATACAAGGTGGGAGATGGCATGAGAGAGCTGCAAATAGGTGGCGTAGCGGACAGGCGTGAACTAGCCGGGGATACAGATATATGTGGCGAAGAATGTGCTGATAGTGAAGAACTCGATAGAGCGTTGGGAGAATTTGTGGTCCATTGAGGAGCAGGCTGCATTCTGAGCGACTCAAACTCCGCCAGCATGTCGTCCTCGTCGAGACTAATCAGAGTGTCGAGCACGTCAAAAGAAGCGGCGGGGATATTAAATGGGGAATAGTCCGAAGACGGGTAAGATTGTTGGAGCGTTGTAAGACCCCCGTCAATCGTGCTCTGGGAGATCTTCGATGGTTGCTGATGGGGTTGGGACGGACATGCGACTTCTCGGTCTTGAGCGAACCGAAATTTGTAGACTGCTGAAAATAAAGGCGGCGTAGACGTGGCACATGTGCTCTGGTAAACCTTTTGTTTAATGGTATATCGAGTTGGATCTGAGCGACATGGCAACATAAGAACTTGCGAGACAGGGATAAGTCAAACAAACTTACTTGCACAATTAGAAATCGTTTCCCAATATCCAGGGACCAACGTGGTCCGGTATAGAAACGGACCATCAACGTCGCCATCGTTCAGAGGACCGGCGAGCACTAAGGTAGTCGCCTCGGAGAAGACAACGGTGTCCTGTATGCTAACTGTAAAGAATGAATTTGCCTCTATTGGGGTCTTTGAAAGCATTGTCACTGTTGGGTCGATGCACCGGAGATGACGGGGTTGTTGAGAAATTTGGACATAGTTGACGGCTGCGGTCTGATGGCATGATGGCGCGTCCCAGTCCTTAGACATATCCTCCTTGCCGAGGTCGCCATTTGGGGCAACAAGGTCGATGTATATGACATTGAGAAGGGTWGACACCGCATTGTCTCGGGCCAGAGATTCGTCATCGTAACTTGAGGGACTCAGCTCGGTAGGGGAGCTGACAGACGATGTATCGCTGCAAGCCTTGGTATCGCAGCGCAGTGGAAGCGGACTGCTTCTTGATGTCTCTTTGCGTGAAGTTGGGGATGAGGACCGACGTGGCGCCTTCGCAGGATCCAAGAATGGGCGGAGTAGCTGTAACACTAATGGCTCACTCAGCAGATGATTAACGATGAGGATGATTAGTCCCTTACCTTGCTTCGATCCGCAAGTATCTCTCAGTTGTTGAATCCGACTGCCCACTTGCTTGGCTGTTCTTCTCTTGCCAGTCTTTTTATAGATGTATTCAGAAATGAACCGATTTCTCATTGGAAAGCGGCCCARTATTCTCGTCTCCCTCGTATCCTGCGGCACATAGTTCTCAAGTCCTGCATAAAAGTCAGTCAAAGGTCGACAGCGACACCTAATCTGACGAACCTTCTAGCAATGCTACCTCAAGCTCGGGAGGCCACACAACCTCGCCGTCTTTCAAAGACTTCCAACTCTTGCGACTCTTCATAACAGTTTTGAGAACATCACGCGTCCTTTCACTTTGATGCAACGCGTCCAGGAGCGGTGAACCTGCATCGCTGGCCTCGGAGTATGACGACGACGCTGGAGAGCTACGATCCGTGATAGGCATGCTGATCTTCTTCTCAGGGTGAGGTGGAGGATGATGAGATGAGCGTTAGACACCGGAATATAAAGGCCCACGAGGATAGCTATTTCGCTAATCCTGTGACGTTCATGACGAGATGGAAGTAGCACAACAAACACGGTTTTTCATGTTTCCCGGCTGATCATACCGTCATTGGACACAGGTATGCGGGGAGGAATTTACTTGTGCTCCGGCTTCCCATGAGAGGTAACCCGTTAACTAGTCCAAAATGGGACAAGACTGGCAGGCTATATCGGGAGCGATCCAACGGTAAAGTGCACAAACACACACCGCATTGATTTGCACAAGAACATCGTGTCGGAAGCGTGCGATTCGAGATAAATGGTGTACATTGCGGAATGGCAATGTGAAGAAGGCGCAATTTGTTGAAACGTTTATTTTCTTGGAACAAACATAGATCAGGTAAGTAAAACAGGTCCTAATGGTCACCATTATCAATGCTGGGCTCGCGAAAACGGAGATCACATTCTAAACTTGATTGCTTGTTCTCGTGGCAAGTTCTCGTGGCAATGCAGTGGATACACCGAGGATGGGTAGTGCAATAGCCGGTTAGCCTGAAATGCGGTGTCACGCGTCATGAGCACAGTGACAAAGTGACCTGAGATCAGTCTTGCGATGCTGGCATCAACCCTTAGTCTGAATAGGCGCTATGTACAGCCACCGACCGGTGCTCGCATTTCGCCTGATGGATATATGGGGAAACGATAGTTTCCTTTTCCATTTGGGGTGTGTTTCCAATGTGTTCACTTTCCGAAATGGGTATGCCGTCACGACATTTCGACACCTAGTACGAGAAGGGGCCTATTAGCAAGAGGGGTATTTGAGCTTTATGTATGCGTGGGCCCGTCCGATCACAGGCTTATGACCGTCTTCAAGTTTGAAAATTTGAACCCCACCAATGGTTTCKCATAAAAAGGGTCTGAGAATATACACTTCTTTGCTTTGAATTTAAAATCTGGGCGATGGTTCTAGCGTCGCCCCAAGAAGCCAATCATCAGAACGTCGGAAGTATCCTCGATGCCCGTTGCTGAGAATAGAACTTGTCCCCTGTCAATACAAACCTTGAATCTGATAAGTACCTAGACACAGGAAAGCTCCCCATGCTTCCCTGTTTAGGAATAGGACTATCATCGCGGCTCCGGATYCGGTAGAATAGGTAAATCTAAGTTGGGACGATACCAATTACCGTATGCTTAAGGTTGTGTCGGTCGGTATGAATAAGTGATATGTGTACCTATGTACAAGACAAGCGGAACAATAATATGAAGGTACACGCGTGGTTCGCGATCTCACGTACCACCACCGCAAGTGAGTGGAACGGGAGTACCGATAGCATTCCAGGGATCAGGGTGTTCACAGCTCGAAACAGGAGTATACGCCGGAGAGTTGTCCTGGTTATTATGCCATCCATCCATGTTCTTAGTTTGGGCCACACTTAATGTGAAAGTCAGCGGGTGTAAAGTGGCTATCGTTCCCGTTGGAGTATACGTGGGTAATTTGTCCACGGCAATCTGCAGGTTAGCAAATGAGGCGGGTGACCAAGGGATTTCTTCCGTCGCCGTCGGCGCATTGGTGCCAGCACAACACCTCCCGTTTGCCACGGTGCAAAATTGCCATCGAAATAGAGCCTACGACGTTGTACGACATGCAAGTCCCAATTGCTTTGCGAGGGTAGGAAGGCACCAATCCATTAAGACCGTACCTGTAAGACCACAAGGATGCCCGAACTGTGGCCCACCTTACCGCGCATCCTAGCACAGTCGATCATTGCATGCTTTAAATTGCTTACTTCCCAMGTGCAAAAGAAGTGATCTCCCAAAGCGTCCATCGAAGCCATTCCAAACTGCAGAACCCCGGCCTTGATGGTCTCATTCCATTGCGTCGAATCATCCCAGAATGTGCAATTGCCACCGTAGGCGGTGGCACGACACGAAAAGACCACAATCATTATATCCGTTACTGAATTYTTCAGCATAAGCAACTCCGAAGTGAAGCCGGCTATAACGATGGAAAGTGTGGTTAAAGATATAACTATAAAAATAAAATCTGCAAACCTTGCGTTCATCCCTGCAACCCACGCGTCGCACGTCATTTTGGGCTATACCCCGGCATCGCCGCCTAATCCTGTACATGTAGCAATTGGAGCTGTCGGTGGAATGATCGAATGCCAGATATGGATGTGTGTCCAGCGCAATCCGCTCCGGTAAGAGACTTTGCCATGCCCATGAATGGAGATATACGGGTCATTTCCTTCGCCATAGCCGGTGATGCTTCGAATTAAGTTATGTACTTCCAGATAGCTGTTGATGGACGTCAGTCGTTCGCCGCAACCAACACATCATGTACATACAAGTTCGACACCGCAGACATACAAGTTCGACACCGCAGACATACAAGTTCGACACCGCAGACATATCAGTCACATCGACCGGTTCATTTACTACTCCGAATATCAGGATGAGCGATTGATATTCAGGCTGCGATATGAATTCAGCGATGGTACGAATRTAGTTGAACATTCACTGAGCGTTCGCCAGACCCATTACGCCATGCAAAAAGTTGACTTGGCCTCCCTTTCCGGAATGATGAATCATAGAGATCGATGAAATACCATTTGTGATCCGGGAATTGTGTGTAAATCTAAATTAATACGAAGTCCGTATTTCATGGCCGACAGCGCAAAATATACTGGTAAAGATAGTTCAGCCAATCAGAAAATTAGACGAGGTGATTCGATGGCCCAGTAGGCACCTGCGATCTCGGCAATGTCTTGTTCTGTCTATTACYTTTCAAACATCCCGCAGAACGGACAGCCTGGCTACCTCAAGTTGATTCAAGCTTCCGTTTTATGTGTCGGCTACCATGGGTGTGCTGAGTGTCCACCCCTTGATATTTTTCGAAGTATTCATCAATTGCTCCAGGAC
>JNHV02000351.1:0-19489 GCA_001691785.3 Amanita brunnescens Koide BX004
ATCGTCCCCGCCGGTAAGACTATCGGCTACATCATCATTCTAAGAAAATTGATATATTTCATTAACTACTGTTCACAGCCATTCATCCAAGATCATCATGAATTGCCATGATCATTCATGATCATCTGCTTCTGTCCAATTTCACAGAGCAAACCGGGTCTTACATGATGCTCCAGATGCGACTAACAGATCTCCAAGTCACCATGATATTTACACGCAACTTCCGAAAATAGCAGTAGGACTACAGTGTAATGTGTATTAACATGCTGATATCATTCACAGCAAAGGATGCAATTGAGCAGGCATTCTTAACAGCTTTATGTGGATGGGTCGATGCAAGCATCAAGCAATCATCCAGATCATATGCATGATCATCAGTTCCTCTGAAGAGACCAAAATGGCTCAATTCATGGACAATTATAGCAGCCTGAACAATAACTTTGGCCACCATCTTTAGAAATTTGAGGAATACTTACTTTCGAGTCATCACCCTCATCTGGCAGGGTCCAAAACAGGGCGCAGATAAACACCCATCCAGGCCTACTAATACATATTTAAACTGTTAGCGCCATGTAAGAGTAGATGACCTTACCTGAGGATCAGGACATATGCCCTTTCATCCTCTTTGCACTGCTTAACGCAGTCATACGAGACATGAGGTGCGCGATCATGGATCTTTTCAAGGGTCTTGTGCACCAATTCCCACCGTTTATGGTCAGGTTTCCCAAACCACCTTTCATAACGCCTTGGTGCACTTCTCCAATCGTGGTGTTCGAGAAAACTGTAGAGTGGTGCATCAACAGTATTCATTCGAAGTGGGGTGTCATCCACTGACGTTAGAGCATCCTGCACATAGTAAATGGCTTTGTGTGTGGCTTGGGTAATGATGCCCTCTTGAGTTCCAGAACATCCTTTAAATTTCAGGTTGAGTCCCTGATGCTCGGCTGAAACCTTTGATAGGCTATTGCCCCTTGCAACAAGTGCAACATGTCCGCCAGCCCACTCC
Organism: Amanita brunnescens Koide BX004; assembly: GCA_001691785.3. NCBI lineage: Eukaryota > Fungi > Basidiomycota > Agaricomycetes > Agaricales > Amanitaceae > Amanita > Amanita brunnescens. The sequence continues at coordinate 1,007 of JNHV02000351.1, forward strand.
ACAGAGGTCCCGTGTGTGCTACCTGCCCGGACCATTGTGACTCTCTTTGTAACCGGATTGACAATGAAGAACCTATTTCTGGGCTCGAAGTTGTAATGACCAGAACTGGCAACAGTGAAATCGTATGCCTCGGACACTACTCCATGTCAGTACCCGTATTGAAAGTCCAAGTCATGAATACAAACAATTATGGAGAACCGAAATAGATTGACCAGGAGTAAGACTCGTTACATCGCCCGACTCGACCGCCTTTGCCAGAGAAAATTGGACACGCCGTACACCTTTGAATCGAGGGACCACTCCAGTTGAGTGTGCAACATAGAATCTCTCCGTCGGAAGACGTGAGAAGAGGACTCCAAATGGCTCATTGATAAGCCTCAGCATTTTGCTACCTGTGTTGTGTTGGTAATCGTTGTAGTCAATATCAGATCCTCGGCTGCAGTAACGATCTCGGGTCCTAACAAAAATGAATATCAGTCAAATTTCCATTATAGCTGAGTCCAAGTGATCTTATGCCGACTAACCCTTGACTTTGATAGTAATAAGGCTTCTGGTTACAGTATCAGGCCAAGATCCTACTGAATGCCCGCCCGCAGCTTTATGCTGTCAATATTCAGATTGTAAGTAAACCGTTGCCTCTTCTAAACCTTCACCAACTGGATTCAACTTCGAAGGTGATGCCAGCAGAACATCGGCATGTGTTATGACATTGAAGGAACATAGAAGAAAGGGGAGAACGAATGTAGGTTGCATATTGTCGTTGGCACAGTGCAGTCGAGGAAAAGGGGAGAAATGTGATTGGCGCGTTGCGTAGCGACAATGGCTGTACATATGTTATAATCGCAACGTGAATATTTTACCTGGCGGGTTTGGCGGTCGTGGTCATGAGGTATAACTAATTGACCGCTCAGATGTGGCGGGTCACTGAGCTCCTTGCAAGTCATTCAGACATTTGAGTGGGCGGTCTGAGCGCGTCCTGAGGTGCAGGACTTGCGAGCTAGCTATAAACCCGTACGTTTGTGTCACAATGTGACACTGCAGTATACGAAACCCCGACAATGTTGAAGTCGGGTTGCCAAATAGAATCACGGCTACCAATAGCACAAGTCTAACAACGTGCCAGTGCCTACCGAGAATGTATGATGCTCGGCCTCACTTCAATAAGGCAGACCGTAAACTCGCGTCTGTATGGACTTGCGACGCTCGTATATTCAGGCTTAGGTTATCATGGTCTACACTGTGTGATGTGAGAACAAAAAGTATTTATGTGGCATGCATAGACATGCCTCTACGATGCGCGGGACATGGTGATGGAGGAAGATGAACAACCGTTGCCTGCTGTCTAAGGATAGGCGGATATTCCGCAACAAAGTATCCGAACGAGTCAGCATTGGTAACAGCTTTGTCTGGATACTTCTTTGCAAGCTCCTTTGCAGACTCCTCTTTACTATTATCTTCGGCAGACGTATAGGTTCCACTCCAAATACTAGCGTGACTTAATCCAGAAACAAGTGCAGAAATCTGCGCATCAACATGAGTCACTATTATAGGGAATCTGAGAAACCCTTACGTGCAACTTGTCACTAAGTTCCCCCCAAAAGGGGTAGATTCCACCCATTTTGTGAAACTATTGTACGTGTCAGCGACAATTTGGTTGTACGAGTAAATTATCTCACACGCCGGAGCGGCCCCTAGCCCATGGAGCGGATATACACAATGCCTTGCAGTTATACTCGGGATGCCATGCGTCCTTAAGGATCCCTTGCAAACGCTTTAACACTGCCTTCCATCGTCCCTCATTCGACATGTGGTATACCGCTGCGGTGCCTCGTACCAACGATGTGTTTCAAGATATCTGTATAGCAGTACATCAACGAATAACAGAGCAGACATAAACGACCAACATTATAGCATCCTGGCACGAATTACCACTTTTCCGGTACATGTCGTCAGGCCAATCGACAGGTCAGCCGAGAAATGCGGTATATGCCAGGGATGGTCCGAATCGCAGACGCCCGAAACTTTCACTTTTGGACGTGGATCCTCCGACGGTAGGACATTGTCCCTTGCAACAAGTCTCCCAGCCAACTCTACGAAGGTCCCGTGTGTGCTACCTGCGCGGACCATTGTGAGTCTCTTTGTACCTGGATTGGCGATGAAGAATCTACTTCTGGGCTCGAAATTATAATATCCAAAGCCGGAAACAGCTTGGACACTACAACAGGTTAGGATCCATATTCAAGTCCAAGTAATTGATGCTGACAATCATGAATAACCGAGATAGATCTAGGCTCGTTACGTCGCCTAACTTGACTGTCTCCTACAGAGAGAACTTGACGCGCACACCTTTGAACTGAGGGACTGTTCTAGTTGAGTGTGTGACATAAAATTGCTCTGTCGGAAGACGCGAGTAGAGCACTCCAGTTGGTTCGTTGACAAGCCTCAGTGTTTCACTACCTGTGTTGGTGATTGTCGTAGTCAATATCAGATCCTCGACTCTGGTAGTCTCCGGTCCTAACAGAAAAAAGATCAGCCACCATAAATTCAAAGCAAATTTATGCACCCAACTAACCTTCGACTTGGACGATTAGGCCTCTGAGCAGTTGCTTCATCGGTTGAGATATAAATCTTTACTAACTGGAATCTATTTGATTAATGCGTGTGGCTCATCCTGTTGCACAGCTATTTCATAGATTCCTCGCCTCTGTGGGGTCGAATTATGTCCTGGCGGCTCCGATGACGATTCCGGAGGAACATTGGCATATGTCATGGCATTGAAGAAACATGAAAGAAAGAGGAGAACGAATGTAATTTGCATTTTACTCTTTGTTAGGATCACCAAGGAATGGGATCCGCTGGTATGTGGGGTATTCCGGAGGCAAGGTGTGGCTACGGCAGCGTTATATTCGACGGAATTTCTCCCGGGTCAGGTGGCGGGCATGTGATGCGTTTTACCCCTAGATTTGGCGCGCGTCGCCACGCGACAGTGATAGATATTGCCCCAGTAGGTACTTATTGCTCATCATGCAAGTAAGCATAGCAAAGAAGAAGAAATAATTCGTTAGACTGTTGAGCCAGAGTTATTGCAACGTAACAAGAAAGGATTCCTTCTTTGGAATGGTCATGATGTTTATCACAGATTATGTCCTTTCGACCAGCCAGAACAATTGGACATCATACAACGGGGCAAACTGTTTTAGCAGCATCATGATCCGATTCTTGTGAGGATACGTACCTTCATTTTCTGTCTGACCAGTCGCTTAGCATGACATTCGTTTTCGTTTGAAGTCTCGCCGGGCGCCCGCCAGTGAAAATTACTGAATCGCCGCCAAACCTTCATCCATAAAACAAAGCATTAGATTTATGAATAAAGATAACAAGAAGTGTATATGTATGTATATATATATATGTACGTACTAGACGCCTTGACGGTTCTATCAAGGTCATCAAAATTAGACGGGCGACGACGTTGTCGTCGCCGTTCGCCTCCAAGCAGATCCGGATAACAATCCAGCCCATTCCAACCGCGAACAGTGTTTGGTCCATTGACCAAGTCGCGCCGTTTCCGCCGCCGTCAGTGGTAACGAAGATTCAATATGCGGCGCTGTATCATCAGCACCATTCCTTAGATAACGCAGATCAAGCCGACGAAGGTCAGGATACCGGGACAGAGCCGTGTCCACCATTTTGTACAACGTCTGGATGTAATACATCAGTGCCTTGGACAATCTCCCACTTTCAAACAACGTACCTCGTCGGCTCCCGCCGCCCATCCATCAACAAACTCGACATGAAGCTCTTCAAGGCCGCTCCCCAGAGCAGCACCGACGGCCATCAACATCTTCTCCACCGATCTCCGGTCTACTCTTTCTCCGAACCTTAAACCGAATCGTTTCAGGCCATGCAGTCCTTGCACCAATGCCGTCGGTCGCAGACCGGTGTACAATGTCATATCGATATTAATCGTCACATCCCTCAGCGGACGCCAAGGCTTTTCAACAGGTTCGCCGTCCGGTCGCGGTTGCCCTTCGGTTGGTGAGGCCGATAACAGTGAGGAGATCGTGGGAGGTGCATGTAACACCCTCAAGTTGGGTAAAAATGTGCGCGATAGAGCGAATTTCGCCAAGGGATGTACGCGCTCCGGGTCTGGCTTGCCTGGCTCCTCTTGCGGCTGCGTCTCCTGCCCTGTGCATCCGCCGTTGCAACCGGGGAAACACATAGGTGATGTCAGCATCAACCCTGTGTCTGTTCCGTTCCCATTACCCGTTTTGGCGTTCAATAGAGCCGGGGACCAACAAGAGCTGCATCTTTTGTGGGTCTGAGCACTGAACCTCTGTGCAGATTTCGACCCGCGCCGGGCATGTTTAGCAATCTCGCTCGACCTCTTGGATACGTTGTTGGCCTTCTCTGCTAGTCGAGGGAACGACAATCTCTCCAAACCGACCATTCCCGCCAACCAGGCCGCCATGTCACTCGCTTCCTCGTCCTCCATTGCGACGTTCCCAAACTCGACGCTCTTCAGTTCACACCACGTCGTTCCTGTCACTGAACAGAACAAAAACGAATGATAGGATGGGATAACTAACTCCCTGAGCCCCGTCATGCGGGAAAGGGCCAAGACGAGAGTCGCGGACAAGAACGTATTCTCAAGGTCCACCTCCTGGTCCTCTTCTTCGCACAACTCATTCCATAGAGTCTCGAGATCGTGCTGTGTGTATGGAGAGAGAGGGAACCACTCAGGCCACTCATGACACACAAACTTGGTCACAAGCGCGGTCAAGTCGTTCCTCTTGACCAAGAGGCTCAGCAACTTCCTCACTCGAACCGGGTCGCACCCATTGTTGTCTGAGTTATCGGTGAGGGAACCAAGATCGATGGTGCTGTATAGAAGCCCTCGGACGACGGCTGCATAGTCTTTGTTCACGCGGGCAAGGGAAGCAATGTCCTGGTTGGGCAGATAAGACAGCGCGAGGTTGAGGACCTCGTGAGGCAGCTGTATTGGGGCGGCAAGCGGAGACGGAGGGAAGGAATGGAAGGTGAAAGTGGTTGCCGCAGTGGACGGCGTTCCAAGGGTGGTCGTGGCATAAAGATTGTGTTGATTAGGTTGGAAATGAGAATGCCCATTCGGCTGCGCGGTGACTGCGGTGGGACTTTGCGTGGGCGGAGGAGTAAAAGCAATGGGAGGCGGCCCGAACGGTCCGTTGATGATGCTAATGTTCGTACCGAGACTGGTCATGGTCGCCGTGCTTGCAGTGGTCATTATGCTAGCCACCGTGCTAGAGCTAGCTCGTTTAGCCATCTGAGACCTGGCTGGTGACGAGGCAGGGGGCGTGAGCGGAGGCGAGGACATGGTTATTGCGCCGTGCCCTATATCTGAAGAGGGGCGCGACGGCCGCGTCGAAGGCGGTTCTGGGAACATGTGGACAAGCGAGAAGGACATAAGGCGTTCCCTTTCTTGTGGACTGTCAGGCTGTACTGGCTCCTTAAGATGGGGCCGGGCGGGGGCATGATTGATGTCCTCCTTGACGTCTTTTTCAATCACTTCCGATTCTTCCGCACCTTGAGGTATAACTTGAGGCACATTCTCGTTCTCTTTTAACTCCTCTATGACTTGCACAACTTCTGCCTCTTCCTGGCTTGCTTTGTCTTCGACATGCCGGACTTCCGCTAAATGTTGATTCTGGTCCGCAACGCCATTTGATTTGTGCACCTGCGACCACTGTCCCATGATCATAAGCTTCTCCATCTCCATCTCCCGCTCCAGCTTCTCTTTGACCTTTGTTCCGATAGAGACAAACAAAGTCGGCGAGCTAAGGGCTCTCACACGGCCACCAGTGCGTACAGAACTTGGACTAACATGGGATTCGACGACCTCGCTATCCGTCGCCACGTTGGAAACGGACTTGTTTGGGAACCTGAAAGATTCCTTCATTTCTCCTTTTTCTTCCGTGGGCGGGGGTCCTTCCTCGACTTCAGAGGCCGGCGGCTCCCTGTGTAGCTCAGGGCCAACCTCCCACGGGTATCTCCCGCCATATGGAGATCCCGGCATGGAACTAATCGACACTCGATGACCCAAGCCGCTAGGGCGCCTAATGTCCTCATCATCTGATTCGCCCATATACCATAGGCTACGCGGAGTGCAAGGTGTATGGGGTGTGCGAGGCGTAAGAGGGGGAAAAGTAGATTCGTACTGGTGTTCGATTGCGCCATTCTCGGATAGCGTGCCTAGTCCCTGTTGTTGAGCTAGTCTGGAACGGGAATGGGTCAGGGAGCGTAGGAACGATGCTGACACTGAGAGACTTGAGGAAGACGCCGTCATGATGGGGGGTGGTACGTGTTTTTCTTTCGGTGAAGAGCGCTTCTTAGCGGGTTTGATGAGGTTGGATATATGCTTTAGTTTGTCGATGGAGGAATTTCTAATGTTCTTGTCATCTCTGTCGTCGGTTTCATCTTCAATAACACAAGCCATCCCGTGTGTTGCTGCATTTGCCTTCCCCGATGGAGAGTTGAAAAGAGAGGAGACGCGGTCAAGTATGCCAGACGAAGAGGTTCTCGGTCGCTTGGAAGATTGTGCTTTGTTTTCGATTGGTGGGGGATACTTTTTGCCGCTGTTTGCGCGGTGGACTTTTGATTGGGATTGTTGGAGGTGGTGTCGGTAAGGGTCCGACTTTTGTGGGCTTGTAGAACGCGACTGGGGGCAGGATGGACTCTCTGCTGGGGAATACAAGCCTGGAGGAAGTGGCGGAGCATCTTCTGGGATGGCCTCTATCCCCGACGCTGTACTGGGTCTAGGGGGGTTCATCGAGCGACGACGGGAGAACACCATATGGTGCCTTGGGTTCGGGACAGCAAAGGAGCGAAAAATAAAGGAAGGTCAGGGATCTAGCAGACAAATTTTAATAAGTATGAGGCTGCGAGGGCTGTGAAGGGTTTACCTGAAAAAAGAGGGAAAAAAGTGATCAAGCAGCTAGAAGTTCAATGGAAGTAATGCATTAGAATGTACTATTCCATGATTGTACGCGTTCCTGGCCGCCCAATCACCAGCATTTTCCCACTTGCAGGTTCGGCACTTGTCCTCGCGCGCCCTGTCCAGTTCACCTTATGTACTTAGACGCTCCCACACTAGCAAAGCCAGCTCCTTAAATAATAAAAAGGGTCCCGTTATTTGGACGCACAGGCAAAGCTGAACACTCAATCCCTTTTTGGAATAGTTACTTACACATCGACCCCCTCTTGGCCCGCTGCTCAACACCATTACCTATTTCGTACTGTGTCGAGTGCGCAACTTTCCAGTCAAAGCAATTACTGGTGAATGCTTTCCCATTGTCTGTAGCTAATGCGGGCTTCGAAGTTCTATGACACTACCGTTGCTATGGATTCGGACTCAATCTCACGATCAATCAATAGAAGAAGCACTATATCCAAGGTTACTATTTTTATTAATAGATTCTCGTTTGTGCCGAAATACCTGGAAAAGACAATCAAGGCGCGACAACCATGCACATATCAGACTGCTGTCCTCGATTTCTGGGCACTGATACTCAAGTCGATGGCTACATCTGCATTTCGTTCTTTGGACAGGTCCGATTAGCTGGTTACTGGTGATGCTGAAACATCGACCCAGCGGCGCTTCTAGTTGCCACCTGCCTCACAATAAGAATCGACTCGCGATTCAGATTTGAAGTGGTTATTATGAGCCCTGCACCCGACGACAATGGCCTAATTCATCCTGCTTGACCAGGGAGGATCGGGGCACAGAAAAGGACTGTGGCTTTACACAATAATCGGACTCTTGTCGAAACAAATAACGTGGCCAGTCTGTTTCCGTTGAGTTCACAGGTCAGTATTTATGACTTAAAGCGACCGCTGCACTTCGTCCTAAAGTACTCTGTCCCACAATGCGCCTCCATGACTGCGATGGTTCCGTCTATTTATACGAATACCCGTACGCGGGATTGTTCCGCGACTACGTCCAAACTTATACACCGCCACCCGTCGCCAATCCTCCGACTCCAGAAGTGGCAGGTCGCGCCGCTGGCAATGTAATTATCAAGGACCCCCTCATCCTTTCGCCTTTTAACATTAAGGGGCTATCCTTGGAGTTTATTAGGAACATGTTTATATTCGCATGCGGAGAAGGTGTATTATCACCTTCCAGAGATTCCCCGCAAGACACCCTACGTCTTACTTTACAGCTCGTATGCAAAGACTGGCGACGGATTGCGATCGGCTGCCCAGCATTGTGGAATGACCTTGATCTGAGGATTATGCCAAGGCGGGAGCAGCGCAGTAATGAGGTCGGAATGGTCTCGGTTACCGACACGGATGCGTCCCTTCGTTGCGCGCGATCATGGCTCGGTCGTGCAGGGAATTCTCTCATATCTCTTCGTCTCTTGATGTTCCCTTGTGTCGAGGCAGAAGCAGCTCAGCACCACGAGCGAATCACCTCCTTTCTCTCCGCTTATCGATTCGAGGCTCTGGCTATCCGCGCTCCCATTCTCTCCCTGTTAGACTTCCACAAGTCACTCGACACCTCATTGGTTCATATCAAGACGATCGCTCTAACCGCGCCAAATTGGGCCTATCCCAAAACGCAGCTGTTCTCCCACCGACCCCCCTTCTCCTGGCTCAGGTCCTTATCGCTCACAGTGGACGACAGTTACATGTTCGAGAACCTCCTTTCAGCTTTCCCATGGCACCGACTGGAGCAAGTCACGCTTAGCATAATGAAACAACCAGAGCTGACCGCTGCCGTCCTACGCAAATGCAAATCAATCGTCGACTGTACGATCCACATCCAGGAGTACGATGAAGTCAACTTTCTCAATGATATTTATCTTCCCCGCTTGCGCCACTTGTCCATCGTGAGCAATATCGTGGGTTTCGCCAACGACAATATCCTCACTGCTACAATCGCGCCGAAACTCGAATTACTTAGCATTTCGGGCTTATTTGGCGCGTCTCTGCTTACGTTTGGACGGGGACGCATGCCAGCAGTATCTAGTTTCCACGACTGTCTCCGGAAGCTCGTGCTCAGGAGTTTTGACGGCGTCGTGGATCTCTGTCGGGTGCTGAAGCTCTTTCCAGCTCTGCGCACCGTTGAATTATTCAACGCCACCATCGACGTAGACACGGCATGTCTTTTATCACACGGAATGATTGGAACTTATTTACAAGAGCTCAGTATTTCGGGGTACGATCACGACTTTAGGCCGGGCCCCTTGCTGGACATGGTCGAAGAGCGACAGATCAACGCTAAGCTGCATGCTCCAATAGCGCCTTTTACCTCTGTGTTGCTCTGTTTTCCTTCCACCGAATTCAGTGACATCGCTGCTCAGTATTCTGAACGCGTAGCTCTTCTCCGGGATAAGTATAGTTTCGAACTGGCGCTCGGCGAATTTCAGCGCATCCCGGATTATAGCAGCGACGCGGAGGACGAAGCTAGACAAGAAGTCACGTCCGCCAGTTATAGTGAATCTTCGGTCGACTTGGAGGGGGGTACCGAACGGCCCGAATAAACTCGGACGTATCACTGATTTAGAATACGAGCTTGAAGGGCAGTTCCCAACTAGTTAATCACATGATATTATGTCTATGTAACGTTATAATATTGATATATGCACATATGCATTACGATCCTCTTGGAGATGTGACGATACATTGACTTTATAATGATGATTGGCATGATTGATGTACGCACTCGTGTAAGTGTTCAGCAGGTTGTAACCCTTCTCTAACCCTGCACAGATTGTGTTAAGTGACCAATGGTTCTGTAGTAGGCCACCACTTACAGGAAGACGGTGGGTTGATGTATGGTTTTGCCACTAATAGCAGTTGATCACTGGGCAATTCCACGAACCATATTTTAATCACGCCGTAAGTTCTTCTATCAGATACTGCTACTTGTGAAATCATCGGGAATTGCACAGTCTCTTCAGCGCCAAGTGGCTCCTTGAGTCTGTCCATTGATTATTGTTAGGGTTGGAGTCTTGTAAATACCGCAACTAGATAATAGATGTTCTGTTCAACATTTCTTGGATAGAAACAGCGACCGAATTCATTCAAGTATGTAGTTGCAGCAAAGATAGGCAGGAAGGACCTCAGGCCCTCAACACTGCCACGAACCATGCTGACGATGTTCGCATATATAGAGCATCGTAGCCGTAAGAGACAGTCCCTTCGATTAAGACCGTGTGATTTCACTTGTCTTTTGAACCGGCCCGTGCCTTGTCTGGTCTATTTTAGTAATTTTTGCCAACGCTCATGCTATTCGCGAAGGGCTGCCTTCGCCGGTCCCTAAGTCGGTTCTACTCATCTACAACCAATTATGATGGTTTGCTTTGGTTCTTTCAGCTTTCTTTGTGCTCAGCTGACTTATTCACAGTTTGTATCATCGGCGGGGGACACGCAGGCTGTGAAGCAGCAACAGGCGCGGCTCGGACTGGGGCACGGACGCTACTTCTAACGCAGAATGTGGACACAATTGGAGAGCTGTCCTGTAACCCATCCATAGGGGGCGTCGGGAAGGGTACGTTGGTGAGGGAAGTGGACGCGTTGGATGGTGTCATGGGCCGTGTGGCGGATAAAGCTGGCATCCAATTCCACATGTTAAACAAGTCAAGAGGTGCCGCCGTTTGGGTAAGTGAAAATAATTCTGTACAGCGTCGTATTCTGAGCGTATTTGGTTGCAGGGACCTAGAGCTCAAGTCGACCGAAAGCTGTATAAGCGGCATATGCAAGAGATTATGGGACATTATCCTGGCCTTGATATCAGGGCAGGGAGTGTTTTCGATCTCCTGTTTGATTGCTCTCGTGAGGCACCCGAGGACAAGAAGCGATGGGGAAAAGTAGTGGGTGTCAGACTAGGTGAGAACGATTGTTCTTTTATAAATAATGATTGATGGTTGATTATTACAGACTCGGGCGAAACCATTGATTGCTTGCAAGTTGTTATATGCACTGGAACGTTTCTTTCCGGTGAAATACACCTGGGTGCGTCTCAAAATTTACCCGTTTCTAGCGGCATCAAACTGTTGGCAGGCCTCGAACGCTTCCCTGCTGGACGAATGGGCGAAGCGCCTTCTAATGGACTTTCCACGTCTCTCGCCTCTGCAGGCTTTGCACTAGGTCGTCTGCAAACGGGGACGCCAGCTCGGCTGGATAAGAATACTATTAACTTCGACGGTCTAGAACGGCAGGACGGGGACCAACATCCGTTACCGTTTAGCTTTCTCAACAAAACTGTGGATAATGCAGTACGTACATGCCTTGACATCGAGTAGGAAACTGAAGAAGTGTTAGAACAATCAAGTAGCTTGCTTTAAGACGGCGACAACACCTGAGACACACCAGGTTGTGAAGGACAATTTGCATCTGAGTGTGCATATACAAGAAACGAAAAAAGGTATCCATCCCCTCATTGCGTCCCTCCACTGCTGACCCATATACATAGGCCCACGTTATTGCCCTTCCCTTGAAGCCAAAATTCTGCGTTTCAGTGATAAACAGCATCATACGATCTGGCTCGAGCCCGAAGGTTATGACTCGGATCTAATATATCCTAATGGTATATCGTGTAGTATGCCTGAGGAGCTACAAGAAACCATGATGCGCACTATTCCTGGTCTACAGAATGTTAAAATGGTCCGGCCTGCTTACGGTGTGGAATATGACTTTATTGATCCGAGGGAGTTGGGTCCAACTTTAGAGACTAAACGAATCACTGTATGTATTGGCAGATCAATTGTCGAGGGTTTACTGATACTCTCTGTAGGGTTTGTTCTTGGCTGGCCAGATTAATGGTAATTTCGTCTTTCATGTCATCACATCTTATTAACGTGGCAATTATAGGAACAACTGGCTATGAAGAGGCTGCTGCCCAGGGCACTGTTGCGGGGATTAATGCGGGTTTAGCTGCACTGGCAAGACCGCCGATGGTCTTGACCCGCGCAGATGGATTCGTTGGTGTTATGATTGACGATCTGATCGTCAAGGGAGCCGAGGAACCATGTCCGTCCAAACCTTCTATCTTTTACGCAGCCTGAGACTCCGCGACAGACAGGATGTTCACATCAAGATCAGAGTATCGAATGACTATACGTTGCGATAATGCAGATTCTAGGTTGACTCGAAAAGGTAAAGCACTCTTATCTGCAAAATGACATTCGCTAAGTGATCATAGGCAGGGCAGTGGGCGCTGTAACTGATGGTCGATGGTCTGCGTTCGAGAGAACATGCGCCGAGATCGGAGATGCAAGGAGCTTATTGCAGAGTGTATCATTAAGTCCCCAGGCATGTTTTCCCAAGCTCCTTTACGACAGACTTTACATGAGCGGCAGATTTGGAACTCCCACGGTTTCAATGTCCAACGCGATGGTGTACTCCGCAGGTGTGTCTTTCTGCACACCGCAATGTCAGAATATAGTTTCATACGAAACTGACATCCTCGTGCAGTGCCTACGAGTTACTACGGTACCCAGGCGTCACCGCCTACAGCCTGTCACAGGTTATACCAGAGTTGGCCGATATAGACCCTTTGGCTTTGACGAGGGTGCAAATCGAAGGCATATCCTTAATTTCCAAATATGTGCTCTTGTTAATTGTTTGCACGTAGGCCATTATAGCGCACATCTATTCCGCCAAGAGGCAGATCTTCGACTATTCATGGAAGACGAGTCTTTGAAGCTGGATCCTGATATGGACTATAATGTTGTCGAGGGACTAAGCTCGGAGGTGAGAGAAAGGTTGGGGAAGGTTAGACCTGGAACAATTGTGAGTATCTGTCTTTCCCAGCGAAAGATTAAACTAATGGACGAGAAGGGCGCCGCAAAACGTATGGAGGGTATGACGCCCACATCCATTGTTTGCCTTTTGAGGCATGCGAAGAGAACTTTTGGGAAATCGCTAAAAGCAGATCCCCATCCAAGGGACGCTGAGCCGGCAGTAGCAGCAATCTGAGGGATTAACCTACGTTTATTACAACCAATGTGAATCAACGAAGCACGCAAGAAGGTTGGGTTAGCTAATTACCTGACGTCCACGCAGGAAAGAGTGTCTCATCCTTCATTGATGCGCGTTTACATCTTATCTTTGACTGCTCTCATCCAACAGTGAAAATTTTGAAAGATCGCGCTCGAAATCTTGAAGTTTGAATTTGATTTCCTGGCAACGGCTTAAAATGGTCACCATGACAAGAAATCACATTAATCAGAAACCATGATCGTTGCACATGCAAGCTCGTCGCACGGTGTCAGACGTGGTGCCTGGGGTTGCCTGGCTCGCAATATTTATGCGCTACGGCAGGCTACGGCATTACTTGCGGTAACCGTTTCCTGTTGTATGCGTCGTTCCATAGGCCAAATACGTATATTGCCTAGTCGCCCTACTCAGATCGTAAACGGAAACGACGTAACCTCTACCTGCGATAAATCCATCCAAATGAAACGACCGAAAACTGCGAGTTGTTTAACGATTATGAATAGTGCGAGGTAAAACACTCTAATAAATATACCTGGTGAACGATACTTGTCATCGTGGTGTAAGCAAAGTAGCTACATTATGAAATGCCATGACTGATGGAGAGTACTCGAGTCGATGAAAAAAGTCGGGACATATGCAAATTTAAAAAAAAGGAACTTTCGCATGGACTCATTAAAGAGGGGTGTGTGTGCTGTGTGGAGAGAAACGAGAGAATCCAGAGAGATCGATAAAAAACCGAGCATACATGTATGGTTAACAAAGAGTTATGAAGTTCGAAAAAAAAGGATGGTATCCGGCAGCAGCGAGAATAAAAGACAGAATTAGCGACAAGTAAGGGTTATATAAGAGAACGGTGCTCGAGTTTGTCCTGCAAAACATTGAAGAAAAAAAAGTCGAAGTGTGAGGGCGAAATCAAACTGCAGCTGCAAATCGATTCGCGTCAACCATACGAAACATAAAATCGAAAATGTACGACCAGTCTTGTCGTAGTTTTTTTTTTCTTCCATGTTCTCCGGGACCGCTATTTCACCAAATCATACAGAGAAGAAAAAACGCTTGGTCGTCCTCGCCTCAATCCTCCTCTTCTTCCTCTTCAATGACGTTGTGAAGTGGGGCGCCATGTATATACCGACCTGGGCTCGGCCTCTCCGAAAACTCTTCTAGGGCGATCTGCTTCGGCTCTTCGTATTGCGATTGAGGTTCTTCATTAGCTTCGGGCTCTGGCGCTGGAACGGTAACTGGGACCGGCTCCTTTTGCAGTTTCACGGGGATACGGCTCGCAGGAAGCGCTGGTGATGCACTTGGCGTTATGACGGGCGCAGGAGGGATGTTAACCACCTGCGGCACAGTGGAAATGGTGATAGCAGGCTTAGTGCCCGCACCACGTTCGCGCTCCCGATACATCTCAATTAGCGCTGCAGTTCTGCTCTGCGGCAAAGCGTGTTTTGGGGTCTCTGGTGTTGCATCGTGTCCATTGGTCAGCCCTGTTGCCTCCGTTGGCGCTCCATTCGTTTCTTGCTGGTGTTGTTGGTGCTGAGCCGGCTGTCCTTCCTCTTGAGGAAGATCCAAATTTGTCTCCTGCACCGGCGTCTTCTCCACGGATGTCACCTCTGCGACTGCAACAGGAGCAGCGGCAGCGGCAGCCTCGCCGCCCTCAGGCTCCTCGTCCGTCATATCGTCGTCTTGCGCAAGCTTAGCCTTGAGCTCCTCCTCGATATCCAACGAGTGCACCTGGTTAAGCCGTTCGGGGTGCAAATCGAAATACCCCGGCCGTCCGCGCCGAGCCCTCAAGCGCGCCTTCATCACCGCCTCCTTGAGTCCTTCCCCACCCTCTTCCTCCGTATCATGCTCCTGGCCATTGTTATCCTCCGCGTCCCCGTTCTCGCCCTGCCCAGAATACTCAGAGCTCTGAGTCGTTGCGTCGCTCGTCCTAGGCACAGTCTCAACCTCCTCCACGTCCAGATCCAGCACATGCAGGTCCATCCCGAAATCGCGATCCACTAGATCCACTCGGTCCACTCGTTCCACCACGCTGGGCGGCGACGGCGGCCGATTCTTGACAGCGGCTGCCAGCACTTGCGCCACTTCCATGCTAGCCAGATCTGGATCCGAGTGCGTCTCCCGCAAGCTCCTTCGTTTCCCGGCGTCAGGCTCACCGACGAGCAGCCTTGGCGTGCCGCCGACGAGAATATCCACCCAAGCGTCGTCCTTGGACTGGCGCCGCCGCTGTTTGGCGCTCTCAGTCTCGTTCGGGCTGTTGTGCTCGTCGTCGCTGTAGCTCGCCAGCCGAGTTTCAAACTCGACTATCGAGTATTGCGCAGGCGGGACGCCGGACTTTCTGCGCATGCTAGGGGTGGGCACGGAGAGCGCGGGATTTGTGGGCAAGCGGAAACGGGATACGCGTTTGGACGATGGCGTGGATTCGACAGAGTGCAGTGAGCCGTTTTTGGGCGGTAGAGGTGGCGGAGGAAGAGAGTCGTGTTTGGGCGGCAGCGGCGGAAGTTGATATTCTGATCTTGGCGTGACGGTGGGATCGGCGCCGGCGGTGGATAGTATTGACACACCAGTGGTGGACAACATGGACGCGCGCGGTGCAGGGGCCGCCAACGAGATGACCTTGGTCGCGTTGTCGCCATGAAGTAGCCCTTCAAATTCTACTTCACGGTAAGTGGGACTGCGAGGTACGTGCCCGACCTCGTAAGGCTTGCCGTTCAAGGTTGCAGCAGGCTTCCACTGCTTTGATTTTGGAGTAAAAAGAGACGGAAGGCGCCGTCTTGTTGATGAAGATTGAGCAAGTTTTTGACGGTACTCTAGAGGGACGAATTCTTCAAAAAGGACAAGGCTCGCCGTTGTTCTGGGATCAACGCCAGCAGAGGCGGCTGATATGCTTGGAGGAATTGCCTTGAACTCGACCTGGGCGGGAGGAATCTTGAGAATAGTCGTCGATGTCAAGTCATGCTACTCACCATTGCCCAATTACTATCCCTCTCTACCTCTTCGTTCCTTTCATTATCCATCCATCCACCTCCATAGATCAGATCGCAAAAGACATCCACAAACGCATCTTCGATGACTTCTTCATTGAACACGACAGGCTCGGTGTCCCAACCAAAGTGAGGCAAAGCTTTTTCGGCTTTTTTCAACTTTTTCGATATTTCAGCCTTCTGCGATGGCCAGGACGTGATAGAGTTCGAAATGGGGCTGCTGAACTGGAGAGTCGCGCTGAGCGGCGCATCCATGCGAGAAAAACCGGCAGCAGAGAAATCGTTCCATGATAGCGTTTGACGCTTCTTGGACCGCTCCTGTCTTGCGCTTTCCGTGAGATCAAACTCCAGCTTCTTATCGTCTCCGATGCCGCCGAAACCCATACTCTCGAACTCTCCCCATTTGAGATCTGTCAAGCTCCTGAACCGGTCCTCGCCTTCGCGCGAATTCAGGCTGCGGCCGAATTCCGAGGAGGCGACGTTGGTCGAGGATGATACGGCAGACTTGTAGGATGAAGTGGATGAAGCCTGTGAGATGGAACCCGGATCGTAGCCGGGGCCTGAGTCCGGTATAAAATTAGGCGGCATATTCATGCGCTTCTTGAAGGGCTCGGAGTACTTTGGAGCAAGTTTGAGGCTCAGTGGTGCAATTCGTTCCCATTCCTTCGACACATAAAGTGCGTTCGAAGGGCCAGGGGTAGATCTAGGGGCCGTACGTGATCCCCACGACGCAGCTGTCTTGACCAAATCGGGGGAATACATGCGAACGTTTCTTCTTACGCTGAGTAATCTGACTGTGCGTGCGCCTTTACGCGACTGCGGCATGGTATCCTTCTTGGGGTCGTTTAGAAAGGGGAGCATGGAGGGGTAACCTTTAATCCAATCCTTCAGCCGGGCAGGCACGCCAAGTGCGGCAGAGGTGCCTATCCGTGGGGTATCTTGCCAACGAATGAACGCCAGGATAATGTGCTCTAACGCATTCGTTGTGCGGAGGTAGTGAAGATAAGTGTGGTGAAAAGATAGTGATGCGGGCCCGAGGCCGAAAAAGAGGGGACCAAATAGCGGCGAGAGGGAGGGCGGAGTATGGCCCGAGGATGTGCTGTTTGCTGTGAGGCGGGTCAGAAACGTAAGGACGGTGGTCACGATGGACTGCACTGTGGGAGCGAGGTCTTTTAAAAAGGCCTGGAAATGACCTGGGGGATAGCGGTTGGCTGCGGCGAGTGTCAGCGAGGCGAGGCGGGAATGGACCAGTTTTCAACACACCTGCCTCGGAGTCTCTGAACCTGATATATTGCTCCCAGGGGATCAGACCGCGAACTTCCTGACCTCTGTGGATTCGGACGACTCTGGCAAGGCCCCAGCGGAGACACATGCCGAGTTCATGGAGCCCTGCAAAACGGGCCTCGTCTCTCCACTTTGCCTCCGCCTTGTCTGCTGACCTCATGTCGCAAGTGTCGAGGAAAGCACGGAGCAGACGCCTGATGGAGGAATAGGAAACATCGAGGGCAGTTGTGGAGAAGATAAATGGAGTGGTGATGCCTCCGCGTGAACTTAGCTCCTCTACGACGACCTGCACAAGACGAGCGAGCTGTTCGGGCGTAAGGACGACATGGCGCTCGTAGGAGAGAAACCCGTAGTCGTTTGGACGATGCTTTGGCTCGCTTGGGCGGCGTTCAAGGCTGAGGGGAAGAAAAGAGCCGTCAACGAAGGACGGGGCTGGTGACAGGGCAACCCTGCCGAACTCGTCTGAGGCGTCGTGCGATGAAAGGAGCGACTGGGCCTTGGATTGCGACCGCGCGCGGGAGAAGAGAGAGGGCATCACCGGTGAGAGTCTGCTCCCCGCCCTTTGGCCTTTATTTTATTATTTATTATTCGAATCAAATCCGTTATTTTCGGTCGTCCCCTTAATCTTAAACTCTCATTCCCGCTCCGGAACGACCACTGACCATATCATAAGCGTCCTTACAGAGTCCTTAGAACTACTGAATTCTCAATCTTGTGAGCGATTGGGTCAGAGTTTGAATTTCTGCAGCGCGGTAGTCCGTTGCTGGGACGGTGGGGGGATCCATTTTAGCAGATCTATGGGAACCGGTATTGTGATAATTAGATATTCCGGAGGCACTGGCGAAGGAGTCTGTCGCCGGTTACTAATCTACATCAGGCACCACACGCGATCATCCCACACTGCCACATTCAACAATACTTGCTAGTAATCTAAGAACGAACACATCATCATGGACTCGTTGCAATAACCGCCTCCGTTAATCCCTGTTATCTTTTCTTTCAATGCCGGTGCACTTGTTATACGCAACAAGTGTGGCGGCATAATTCTCGAATAGGGGCCGGTGTCAGACCTATTTTGAATTGGGGCTGACAATCGGTCATGGATATAAAGCTGCCACCAAACGCCKTACTTCTCTTTCCAGTTTACCACCATGCACGCTATCATCACCTTCACTGCTCCTAATTTTGTTGGCGCTGGTCGTCAACCTCTCGCCGCCATCCACAACCTTCCCGATAA
>JNHV02000352.1:0-19512 GCA_001691785.3 Amanita brunnescens Koide BX004
CGGAACTTGAAAAAATAGACCTGCTCCCAGTCGGCAACCGTAGGCAGTCAATCCTGTTGATCCTTATGCAGTATCAAGGCATTCTTGAGCAGTTACACGAAAGCGAATCCATCTGAAGAATCCTTCGGTATATCCGCTTTATATGCAAGGACCGTCCAACAGCTGATCGCTCTCCACTTGTCCTTGAATCATTCATATTTTCGATTCTAATGAGGGAAGCAAATTCTGGCCCGGGATTGTACAGCTTGCACATGGATGCAATGTCTTGTGGTCCGAGAAATTTTCTTTGATAGCCGATACTCTCTACGACAAAGATCCGATCGTCAAGACAAGTTTTCTAAACTTTGCGTCTTAGGATTGCTTGATCTGTATCCTTCTATATCTTGCTTAGAGTTCGTCACATAGCGGTGATCCCAGAAATAACTTCTCACCGATCATGTCAGCTTGAAGCGAATCACTCGCTCAGTGCCACGAGTCCAGTGCATCCGACAGCCCTTGACCTTCCACGTCAGACTGAGGTCAATCAAACGGTTGAAAATATTAAGACATRATTTCCCCCGAATTGCCTCCGGTACGACTTGCGAGTTTTCAGGCCGACGGATGAGAAGTACTAGACATGATTAGTGGTACAGTCTCGGTCCGTTCGACAGCCTTGCAAAGCCACGCCTAGGATAGGCCTACAGCGAAGGCAGAACGTACTTGAGGATCTATTCAAGTGTACGGATAACAGGTGTTTGGAGAAATGATGGCAAYTTTGTAGCCCGTGTAGGCGTTCTCAGGTCAGTCTGAAGTCTGAAGATTCTGCCGATCATAGATGATCTGCACTTACCGGCGGATCTCGAGCTCATCCAAATGATTTTTTAATAAATGTGGTTACTCATTCCGTTGTTCGGGTTCAATTATAGGATCCCTTTGAACTTTCGAACCCTGTGTTCGGAGAGAATACTGCCAAGACCCCTGACGCAGGGCCGCCCACTATCTCGACATGATTCGCCCCGTTGACGTCGGAGACGCAGCTAATTACGACCATTGTCAGCAGGGAAATCATGCACGCCCAAAACAATGATTAATGGAACGATACGCACCGTCGATATCACTTGATACAGAAATGGGGGGTTAGACCAAAGACATTTTGGACAATGTATGAAACTTGGAAGTCACCTCGTTGAGTGACTGGATTATCAAATGCAGAACGACCACGTAGTTCTTGTATCCGCGTAGACCCATTGGTCATTGAGGGTTCCGAGGGGGAACAGGTGCAGGCAACGGCCCTGTTGAGGCAATGTCCGGTGGGCCGTCAATGGCCCCGAGACAGGCTAGGGGCCCAATCAGCAGCTTGAGATAAATCTACAAAATCTTCAATTAGGAGCAGATTGCTAGAAATGTTTACTGCCGTTGGCCATATTTCACCTGTGGCAAAGGTTTGACGACTTGAGCGAACACGTTGAGTCACAACTGCCATTTGACAAAAATACTAATGCATAACTTTGATTGCAAAGTTATTTTTGTCACGGCGGTCGCTCTTCTTGGGTTGACACCAGACCAATGGTTCCCTGGAATGCAGCCAAGGCGAAAGTGAGCCGRTCGGAGTGATGCTATCGCGTCCCTGCTGAAATAATCGTAGGTCCAGCTTCGGTAAGGTCATCCTGACCATCTTCAAGTTGTACAAGTCACTTTATACTAAGTACACAGCTTATCCGTCCAACGGTTAAGAACACTCCAACAGAAGAAAGAGGCGCAGGCAAAGGCAGCGCGCAGAGAGATCGCTACGTTGTTGGAAAAAGCAAAGATTGAAACGGCCAGAATCAAGGTGGAAGCTTGTGGGTGTCGAGCGCACAGATCAATATCGTTGCATTAATGATCATGATCCTGCCCTAGTAATCAACGAGGATATTTACACGGAGCTTCTTGAACTGCTTGAACTTTACTGCGAGCTCCTGCTCGCTAGGTTTGGCCTCCTTGATCAAAAGTATGTTTTGCGTCGACCTACATCCGCACTCTCTTAGCTCTACTCTGATCAGCACGCGAGAGCCCGACCCTGGTACGTAGTTGTGGTCCGTGCTTRACTAGCCTTAATTTAGAGAAACAGGCATTAGCGAAGGAGTGTGTAGCATTATTCATGCTGCCCCACGGACCGAGCTGAAAGGTAAAACTACCGAATGAATGGATATCATAGGTTCTGATTCCGCAGAACTGCATGTCCTCCGAGAGATCCTAATGCACAAATACGGCCGTGAGTTCTCTCTGGCGGCCATTGAAAATCAAGATGCATGTGTTAGTGAACGAGTGAGTGGGAACAGTATGCACCAACGTCATGGATTTCACATGGGCTTACGGATGTCTTGGATTCGCTGTCATTTGCACAAAAGGTACTCCGGAAGCTCTCAATCCAGACTCCGTCGCCCGAACTGGTTGATGCATACCTCACAGAAATAGCAAAAGCATATGGGATAGGATGGACATCCCCAGATGTCGAWACTGTGCCAAAGGACACTGTAAAAGTATGCTTACGGATCCTATTCTCGATACTCTTACACAAGCTCTGCGCTAGGAGCCAGATAATGAGTATACAGAGAAGGGCTCTGCTGACAATGACACCGAGCACATGAACAGGCGTAATGCAGACGACCGAAGCCAGGCTCCCTCAGACATACAGGCGCCGAACACGACCAGTCAGGCCAGTCAAGGTGCCGCAACAGATGATTTCGATGCTCTCTTGAAGCGTTTCAATGCTTTGAAGCAACGCTAAGGTGGCTAGAATGGTAAGAAGCTGGCACCGAGTACGTACATTGTACGATAGACGGCTCCGTGGCCGAAGGATTATAAGGTTTCACTTTACTCATGGAGTGGCCGGATATGAGAGTAGCACCGCCGGCGGGCGATCAGGTCAGCAGAAATGCCGTTGTGGGAAGTGGCTAAAACGCGGCACTTCATACTGTGGTCGGCCACTGTCATGAGATCCGCCGTGTCCTGCTCTCACCGTCCTAATCCTGGGGTTGGTACTTATACTCCTTTCGTTCCCCTTCTTCTTTTGCATGACAAGACACCACCTGCCTCCCGTCCTCGCCCCGCAGATGCAGCGCGATTTCCACGACAGAATAGACAGCGATGACGACGACAGTACTTCCACCACTTCTTCCTTTGACCACTCGCCCAGTGTCACTGCAACTTCCGTCACCTCCTACGATGTTTCCATGCGCTCCCCCTCTCCCGTGCCATCCGTTGTTTCAATGACGCATTCCATGATGGAAAACTTGGTCAAGCAGGAGCATGGAAGAGGCCTCAATAATTCTTCCGAAGTCTATGCTCTTCCTGCGGACGTGGCAGAGTGGAACCGACTGGGTGCGTCTCGTCGAGTCAACCTCCTCCGAGCCTAATTGGTGCAGAAAAACAATATGCTCTCATGACGAATATCATGAACAAATATCCCCCTCCATTATACGAGATCATGCGGGACGATGGCGAGGGAACAGGACCGAAAAGATGTCTCGACCTGGGGTGCGGTAACGGTTCATGGTGGGCGTTTATATCTTTTCCAAGTCTCATATCTCAACAACTTATTTCGCAGGATCATTGATTTTGCACGGGATTTCCCTAACTGTGAGGCAGTTGCAGTAGATCTCGTACCAATGCAGTCACCGTGAGGCCCTCCATTTGTTTAATGTCCCGTTCTTACCYTGCTAAGTTCAATGCCACCCAACCTGAGGTAAGGCATCGTCCCTGCTCGGAAACATGAATCAATTCCGCCTCCACAGGAGCGAGGTYGATGATATTAATCTGGGCCTGGAACACTTTTATGGTGATTTTGACGTTGTGCATGCATACTTAATAGGCTCGGGCGTGAGTTTCGTATGTTCCGTGTCTGCTTCTACCGACGCCAACYTCGCCTTTTTTGACCAGATAAAGAACTACGAACGGCTCATTGATCAGATTAGCCATGTTCTTCGCCCTGGCGGYTTGATCGATGTAATGGAATTTGATTTCTGTCTCTATGATTCCAATAGAAGAAAAATCGCCATGTCGATGGAGCCACTGGAGCCCCCATGGGTACCTAGGTTCATTGCTTTTGTACACTCGGCGGTCACAAATCGAGGCGGAGACATCGACGGGATTGGACGGATGGAATCCTACATCCGAAATCATCCTTTGTTTGAAGAAGTAACAAGTCAAGATATCTGGATGCCGACTCGTCCACAGGGCGAAAACACCCCAGGAATAGTGGAAAATAATCTTGTAAGATATTTTTACAACGTAGGGACCATTCGTTATTATTTACATCTACCAATCTGTAGGAATTCTTGAAGTCGGCTACACCATTATTACTCAATAGCGGCCTTTCGCCAGAGTTATTTGAAATGTTGCAGAAGAATGTAACGCAAGAAATACTAGATGGTGTAATCGTGCATTGGGCAAAGTTGAAGCGAGTGTACGCTCARAAGAGGCACATAACATCATAACCGAGACTGATAGATACTTATTACATCGTTTTGATTGTGTGGCTGTGTAGCTACTCTGATGGACATTGAAGGCCAAATTGATCTCATTCGTCAAATCGTTAATCCTGACTCAAGGAATGCTGCTAAGTTGCTGAAGGATATGGGCCTGGCAGGTCCTCCGTCCACAGAGCAAATCCGCCAGGATATAGAAGAAAAGTTCTTGCTGCCCAAGCCGTCGCTGCCGAAACACTGGCTTCCCCGATATCAAGTGTGCGACGAAACTCATACAGTCTAGGCCTTGATTGACACGTCCTACAGGAACTGGGAACCTAAACTTGATCTAACGTCATTTTTATCTCTGGAGCCTTCGCCAGCACCGACTACTTTGGAGTTAACTCGGTCAGGTCTTGATGGACGAGTCACGGGCTTTGCAGAAGTGCGTACGGATTTTCGTTGCGAAGAGTGGTTGCGCGGGTTAATGAGATCTTGTCATGCAGAAATCCGTCCGGCCAGCCCCTCGCGGTCTCACATCGACCTCCATGGATCGCGCGCCGGGTTCAAGGAAAGATTTTGTTCGTGGAAAGTCCGGAGGCGTGCCATTCTGGCCAGGCGGCTTGGAAGATGTGTTGAGCAACGGCACGGGCGTCAAGCCAGATAGTATGCCTCATCAGGGACTCAAAACGGTACCACCTGGATTCCAGCGAGGCCTTCGTTTACCTGGGGAAGAGGTCGACGAGTCGGAATTGTTGGCTTTTGATGTCACTTCGACAAGCGAGCATGAAGATCAAATAGTGCGTTAGAAATAACGTTGTGAAATTCATGCCAAGACAAATCRTTATCGACAGGACACTGGCGTAGAGCAACACGAGCAAGCTATCAGTGAACCGACAATCGAGAAAAGCGATATTGACGAACTATTGCCAACGACTGTGAGGCTGGCGTGTACCGGCATTTTGTGTCCTAATCCCACTCGCAGAGATCTCACTTAAAGCCAATCAAATCTACAAGCGCTAAAGCGCGCCGCGCGTTGGTGCAAAAGAAGGATTGGGCACATGTCATCAATGTCAACGAGCCCTTGAAGAACTTCCATGAACTTGTCCCAGAGATGGCTCGCAAAGTGAGCGGCTAAAGCTATGCTTACCGAACGCGTCATTTTTATGCATTCCAGTACCCTTTCGAGCTCGACACATTTCAGAAGCAAGCTGTCCTTCACTTGGAGCAGGCMCACTCTGTGTTCGTCGCAGCACACACATCGGCAGGAAAAACGGTCGTTGCCGAGTACGCAATTGCCCTTGCTGAAAGACATATGACGCGGTAAGTGAACGTGAGGCCAAAGTTCTCTTTAACCTAAGGGCTACACCCTAGAGCCATATATACTTCCCCAATAAAAGCACTCTCTAATCAAAAGTATCGAGACTTCAAGCAAACATTCTCTTCGTCATCTGTAGGTATCTTGACCGGAGATGTGCAGATCAACCCAGAGGCGAGCTGCTTGATTATGACAACCGAAATTTTGCGTAGTATGTTGTACAAAGGCGCGGATTTGATCCGCGATGTTGAATTCGTGATCTTTGACGAAGTCCATTACGTCAATGATGCTGAGGTGCGTGGCTGTCTGTTCTGCAGTGCTGAACTCAATGTTGAATAGAGAGGCGTGGTTTGGGAAGAGGTGATTATTATGTTACCCGAACATGTGAACATAATACTGTTATCTGCTACCGTCCCCAATGCAAAAGAGTTCGCTGATTGGGTTGGGTGAGGATCGTTAATCTCCTCCCATTCATTTCACTAATTTGAGTAGCCGGACGAAGAAAAAGGATATTTACGTAATATCGACGCCCAAGAGGCCCGTACCACTGGAACATTACCTCTACACAGGACGAGAGAAGTACAAAATCGTTAGTGAGGATAGGGTTTTCATTGGGAATGGGTGAGTCTAGTGAGTCTTCAGGACTCGGACACCGAGACTGAGTAATGCATAGCTACAAAGATGCTGGAGAGTCTCTTAAACGGAAGCAGGACAAGGAAAGAGAAGCTGCTGGTCTTCCGCCTATTCATAGGGTAGGCGCACGCGGMGGAAGCGCTGCACAGAAAAATAACCAGCGCGGTGGATCAGTTCAAGGTCGAGGTAGAGGCGCCGTGCCCGTCCCAAGTCGTGGTGGTTCTACTTTTTCTAGGACAATGCACACAGGCCTGGACAAGAACTTATATGTTCATTTGCTTGGTCACCTAAAGACGCACGGTCTCCTTCCGGTAGTAATATTCACATTCTCAAAGAAGCGTTGCGAAGAGAACGCGGCTACGCTTGTCAATGCCGATTTGTGCACAGCTGTCGAGAAGAGTAAAGTTCATGTCACCATCGAAAAAGCATTAGAGCGACTGCAAGGTGAGCCTCCAACAATTGTACAGTACAGTGATCTCACATGCGTAGGTTCCGATAAAAAGCTTCCTCAAATAGCGCGCATGAGGGATTTATTGAGTAGAGGGGTTGGAGTTCATCACGGCGGACTTTTACCTCTTGTGAAAGAGGTCCGTTTTTCTATCGTTGAAGGCCATTTCCCTTATTGCGCTCACAGGTAGTTGAAATTTTGTTTGCACAAGGTCTTGTAAAAGTCCTTTTTGCTACCGAGACGTTCGCTATGGTAAGTACCCCATCAAGGTAGCCTTAAGCGGTTCTCGGATGTAACTTTTAGGGTGTCAACATGCCCGCAAAATGCGTTGTTTTCTCTAGTACCAGGAAGCATGATGGCCGAGGCTTTCGTGATATCCTTCCTGGAGAGTACACGCAGATGGCAGGTCGTGCGGGCCGTCGCGGTCTTGACACGACAGGAACTGTGATTATTATAGCTAGCGACAAACTCCCGGAGGTAAGGGATATCAATATCTTACTCTACGCAGTCTCACATCTTTGGCGTTGCAGCAAGGGGCTCTCAATACCATGATTCTCGGGCAACCTGGAAAGCTATCATCACAATTCCGGCTTACTTATAACATGATCTTAAATTTGCTTCGTGTTGAAGCCCTCAAAGTAGAGGAAATGATAAAAAGAAGCTTTTCTGAGAACACTTCGCAACGATTACTGCCCGAAAGTCAAAAAGAAGTGCAAGAGGTGATACCGGCCTTTCATCCGTGCCTCGTGGATACTTATAATACGTTTAGCAACAACAACGTCTACAATCTCTCCAGAAACTCAGCTGCGGGGTCTGTTTGCCAGACATCGAAGCTTTTTACGATGACTCTTTTGAGGTCGTCGAGCTGAATCAACAGCTGCTGAATATGGCAATCCGGTATCCCCAGGCAAGCAAGATGCTAACAACAGGTAGGGTGGTTGTCCTTAAGGATGGTGTAAGCATCCTAGTCATTACTAGAAAGACTTTGATTCAAAATTTCAACAGCATTTCAAGGCAAGCAACATCGGAGTACTACTGAAGCAAGCCCAAAACATTGTATCCGAAACGGGCAAATGGGAGAATACGACAAGTTATTTTGTTCTAGCCGTTGTGCATCCGGATACAAGGAGCAATAAAGAAGGTAGAGCCGCAACGTAGTTGTCCGCCTATGAGGCTCACTTATCTACCAGATGTCGATCCCCAACAGATTCCACCCCTTTGGCCACCTGGGGTTGCGGATATGCACGCAGAGGGA
The DNA here is from genome assembly GCA_001691785.3 of Amanita brunnescens Koide BX004. Lineage (NCBI taxonomy): Eukaryota > Fungi > Basidiomycota > Agaricomycetes > Agaricales > Amanitaceae > Amanita > Amanita brunnescens. Next base: position 8,082 of record JNHV02000352.1, read on the forward strand.
GGCGTTTACGATCTGAGAGCAATACCCATTACGAGTATATGCTTTGTTACTGACAAGATAATCAAAGTCAGTATCTTATGGCCCTCATTCATGTCCCTTCTTACTAGCATCTTCGTAAGATCGACGCCGACCGAATTATTGAGCGCCGGACTCATCAAATGGCAGAAGCCCTTGAGATGTTGAAAGGGTTGATCGTGGAATGGAAATCACAACCAAGATTGCCAGAGATCGATTGGAGTCGCCTGCGCGCTTTAGAATTTCAAGACACTCTACAGTCACGGAATGATCTCGCCCAGCGCCTCAATGACCGGGTTTGTTTACAATGCCCCAATTTTACAACACACGTACGTTCCCATGTGTTTCGTATTGATAGTGTCTGACGCTATTTAGTACTCAATCATGCATGGAGAAAAGGTACTCCGCGCTAGAATAGCGGAACTGAAGATGCGCATATCGGACCAAAATCTTGAACTTATCCCAGATTACGAACAACGCATTGAGGTTCTGAAGGCRCTAAAATTCATTGACGAGAACTCAACTGTTCTGCTGAAAGGCAGAGTTGCGTGCGAGGTATGTGGCCTCTCGATATTCTTTTATTTTATTGAAAGAAAAAACGTTTCTAGATAAACTCAGTGAATGAACTAGTCTTGACCGAGCTTATTTTGGAGAATACACTAGCGAAATATACTCCGGAAGAGACGGTTGCTTTACTATCTTGCTTTGTATTTCAAGAAAAGGCAGAGGTGGAACATGTCATATCACTAAAATTGGAAGAAGGCAGAGATGCCATAATGGCGATAAGCAACCGCATAGAAAGCATACAAGACGCTCACAAAGTTTCTGGAGAAGAATACCGTTCATCCGTCAATCCGGGGCTCATGGAGGTTGTCTATGAGTGGGCGAACGGAATGGTAAAGATGAATGACTATCCTCTACGAGCTTGWCTGATCGCAGGGAATTAGCCATTTGAGGAAATAACCGCGCTGACAGACGTCCCCGAAGGCACGATCGTACGCGTCATTACCAGATTAGATGAGACGTGTCGCGAGGTCAGAGATGCCGCGCGGGTCATTGGGGATGCAGAGCTATTCAGAAAAATGGAGGCATGTCAGGTGAAGATCAAACGGGATAGTAAGTTCTCAGAGCTTGCACCAGCGACGATGCTTAATCCGTTCTGTAGTCATATTTGCAGCCAGCTTGTATTTTTAGGCATGATCAATACACAATGTGACGTCATGACCTGCATATATAGGTCGTTTGCGTTTCTGCTCTTGCTCATTCTTCCCTCTTCTTTACATTAACATGTCCAACAGCGAAACACCCTTCACCGGTCCAAACGCTAAACCTCCCCCGTCCAGACTGCGTTCAATCGGTAGCCATTCCAAGAGACCCAGAGAACGGTCAACCGATAGTCTAGGCGATACTGTTGATGATGCTCGACCAAAGACGCGAAGAGTAAATCCTGAGCGCTTGGCTACCCGTCTTGATCCTAGACTCGTAGCTGAAATGGACGCACTCATAGTCCCGGGTGCGAAGATGCCCAACTTTGCAATCAGAAAAGAATTTCAAGAGCGCTATTGCGTAGATCGGCGACACATCTACGATTACTTCCATTCTCGAGGTTCTCTATCCAATTTGATTGGTCTCAAACGGCTCTTATTATTTTCACAGGTCTGCGGGTCGCAAAGGAGGATAAGCATAATAATTTATTAAAAGGACGATTGCTCAAAGCGCGATCTCGAGCAATCACGGCTATCGGGAACGACGAGGTTAGTAGTCATGATKGTTCTTCGTTCTATTGGATGAACTTGTATGAGAATCAGATCGCCGTCAAACGACAAGAGGAAAAMCCCACGAAATTGCACCTGAGTGTCGCGAAAACGGAGGACGTGAAGTTACCAAGACGTCGGATAATTAACTATCCTGCCGAAACTCAGATGACTGAGCTCTACCCCGAGAGCTCATCTCTATCACCCACGTCTTGTGATTCCGAAGAGCAGACATCTTCAACCGATTCTCCCGAACCCGACTTTACAATGACAAATGGATTTTTGGATAATTTCTCTATTTCTATTCGCACATATACAGACGCCGACTCCCTGAGCTCGTCGTTCGACCGTTTTTCCTACGGTCTGTCCCAAAATCAATGTTATGAATACACTTCGCCTTTATCATCGAACAACCTTGGAGTTCAGGAGTTTTCATCTCTTGTGCAAGGCTACACACCATTCGCCCAGGGAGAATGTCTCGATTACTGCTTCTTTGCACGGGACGGCTCTCTTGCACATTTCTTAGACGGTCCCAAAGCGCATGACAGAGTCGCCGAACTATACCTGGCGACAGGAGGTGCGCACTCAAATCGTGTAATAGATGGGAACGGATGCGTCGAGGCAGAATGCGGATCGTCAAGGCGGCGTGACGGCACGACACCAGATCTCAACACGAAAGACGACGGGGATGTCGATTTCAGCAAGTGGCTTCTCACTGTTGAGGCGCAGGACGGAAAGGATAACTTGGTCGTCGGGCAAACGGATTCTTTGCAAAGGGGACCCAGGGTCACTATACAACAATCTGAATCGGATAGTGGACCGTCCAGACCGAGGTTTTACGATGTGCGTTGTCCAGTGACTGATGATGGGGCTATGCAAAGGGTCCCTTGGAACGTCGAGCGCGCTGTAGTGCCTCACCCAACACCTATGACACAYTCGCAGTGAGATGGTATTTGAAGGAAACGTTTGCCGGCGAAATACCAGGAGCAGCCTGGTTACGGTGTAGACATGAAATCATTCATGAACCACTTTTAATGATTAGATTGATTTAATCCTCTGCGATACACAATCCATTGCAATTGTAAAACCTTTATTACAAGGGTTGACACACATAAGTATTGTACTGTGTGCTTGAGTGCCGCGTAAAATCAACCAAGATTGCAATTTTACTTTCATTGCACCGAGATACGACCCCGCCTGGCGCAGATGACAGCTGATATCACGCCGGAGGTCGTTTGACAGTATGTACTTGAAGATCAATGTTATTGTTGATATGCACTTCTTAATATGATCCCAACGTTGCCCGCGACAAGGTGCATTCCAAACTGCGGCCTGAACCTATATCAGTACGGGAATATCTAGGGGGGGTTTTGTACGTACAATAGAACAATAGATACCCGAGTCCAGCTCCTGTCGAGTTCAACCGCAAATGTAATGCCCCATGCAGCCGCATGGGCAAAGAATAGTCCTATCGCTGGCCTTGGCCACCATCGTCGGCGATTTGTATGCGTTGCAGGGTGAGAGATAAGGGTATATTTGGGGCTGACGGACGGCCGCCGAAGGCGGCTCGATGTTGAAATCAAGGTATTCGAAAGGCAGTGGTGAAAGTGCGGTCTGTTTGGGTGATGGTTTGGTGACGATATCATCGCATGCTAAAGCAAGTTGAGAAAGGGATACGATGGGAATACGGCGATAGGGACGTGGCTGATGTATTATTAGCGGCGGCTGCGCAGCCACACTCAGTGAAGGTAGTGAGGGTGACGGCGATGACGTTGTGTCGGATGACAGGCTGGGTGATGCATTGTTGTGCGGTGATAGACTCCAGTTCATCGATGACTCCATCTCCACGTCACCGCCGGGTAGTGAATAGATGGATGCTGGAGAATAATCCATATCCGCCATGCAAGTGGTGTTTTCTGCGGTCACCTGAGGTAACCGTGGAATATCCGATGACGGGTGTTGGATCATGACTGATGACTGTTCTTGGCCGTAGGAACGTTCTGCCGCAGATGACCGCACTTGGGAAGGGTGTGGCTGGGAATAGGCCTTCTTCCAGGTGGAGTGGCTATACGAGTCTAGGTTGTGAGAAGCGTCGAATCCATCTCCAATGAAAGCGTTATTCATGTACGCTTTGAGGAAGGAAGAGGTTCCGGGGGAGGACAAGGGATAGTAGAGGTTGTCAAAGTCCTGCATACTGGCCGTACAAGTAGACTGGGAAGTGGGGTCGGTTTCGGGTATGGTTTCCAATTTATTGAGAATGCTAAAGCGGAGCTTCTAATTGCGGTATGAAGCTTAGGAACTGTGGCTGTCATAATAGACAGGGTCAGTTGCTGTTCCTGGCATGAAGGCGAATACGCACTCTGGGATAAGCGTGATTTCAATACAGTAGAGGGCTGATATGTGGCGAGAGGGTGCAAAGCTGGTAGCGGCAGGGAAGCGAATCGCGAAGGGCAACGTAACAGTCCCCTTATATCTGCAACGGTGCTGAGGGYAATAAATATGAGTGGGGCCTGTTGCGGCTTCGTTTCTCGAAATGGCCCATTTAATTGGACACATCTGTTGCAGTCAAAGGCTAATTTAATAATGCACGCCTATGCTGAACAATGGTGATCAGGAACGCCGAGACGCCACGCTGTAGTGATGTGAGGGTGGAACCATTTTTCTCCATGGTAGCCTGTGCTGATGACACATGCCGCCTGCAAACATCATGCGTCAAATAAATGCGCAGCAGGATGACTGTTAGGGGCAACGGGTGACAGTGGTGTAACCTGTGATTGCGGGCGCTGTGGCATAAAAATGATAGATACAACGGAAGGCCATATCAGGGAAATCAGCGGAGACAGACCAAGTTCTAGTTGATGCATACCAGCGAAGCGATGCCCTAGAAGAGATTGGGTGGCATGCGAAGCCAAGAACGTGGGCAGAAGCCACCCTTGATCCTCGTGGAAAGCCTTACTCGTCCTATTTGTTCATAACACCTTCTCAACTACAAAGGGATGGTGAGGATGCAGCGTGCGTCGGAGCATGATCAACCCATGCCACACATCCCAATCACTTTTTGATGACGCCCAGGGTCAAAATAAATCACAAACGAATGGCTCGTACGACACTACATTATTTATGTAAATAAAACCGCTACGACAGAGAGGGAGAGACGCAGGAATGAACGTATTACAAAGCCATCAAACCTGTAACATGATAAAAAGATACAATACACCGGTTGTATCCGACAGTATACACGGGGCTCAAACCGAGAGGAACGAAATGGGGTTGTTCACTCTGCGACAATAAGACCACCCATGGCCCTATGAACGTCGCGTAGGGCGTGGTCCACGTTGCTTCCCTGAGAAGCATTAGGATTGTTGCCATTCAGCATTCTCGGTCCAAGCGAGGGGTGTCGGACACCGAGAGCCGCGCCCAACATTCTCTTTCCCGGGTCCCCGATTCTTGGACCCCCGGCTGGTCCCGCCAATTCCACAGGGTGCTGGCTTGTAGCCAAAATAGCGGGATCAGATGGGGGGGTTGATGTCCCGGCTTCTCCAAGAGTGGAGCTGATGAGAGCATTCAGCGTCGGATGTGATGGGATAGATGGCAGAACCGGAGATGATTCGCGCACGATTGAGGGTACTTGATGCTCAGGGATGGGCAGGTGTTGCGGCTGTCCATTGGTTGAGCTATTGTTGCGGAAGCTATTGGACGCATGGATAATGGAGGAAGTGGATGCGCTGCGGGAAGTGGGGAATACGGAAATGGAGGCAGCTCGGGCGGTGTGCGAGCGGGAATGACTGGGATTGTGGGTACGGGCGTTGACGTTTTGAATTATGACTTGGGCGTCCGGACCATCATAGGGCCGAATAGTAGCCGAAATACCATTGGAGGAAGTCAGAATGGCGGGGGGAAAGGCCAACGTATGGAGATAGGCGCGCTTGGCTGTCGGAACCAGTGAATAAAGGTCAGAACAGCTAATCGGTACGCACCAACGGCAGCATCTTGGAAGACAATCATCAGACTAGTGTCGTCTCTCCATTTTATCTTAAATCCGCCGCTCTCGTACTCAGCAAAGGCCTGGTGAATATCCTTTGTCTTGAGTTCTTTTGGGAAGCCGGTGAGATAGAGGATGCGGGTGACGGAGGCCGACAGGCCGGACAGAGAAGCAGCCATTTGATAATTAGTGCGAGGGGTTGGGCAGAGATGATGAATGAATGGGGCAAACAGTTAAAATGTGGATGAGAGTATGCAGTCAGCGCTCAGCCTTGTTGTCTTCCAGTTTGCTCATCACTATTTCTCACGCTCATGACAACAGACATCAATTCCAATCATACATGTGTATCTACACTCCTACAGCTTGTCATAGTATGTGTCGAGGGCCGGGATTTCAGGCTGATCCAGTCTGTCAGTTCTATTCAACCATGGAGATGGCAATCTACAAACCTTGAGACCCTTGCGGGTGCGAATCTTCGTGACAATGTCTTCCAGCTTACTGCCCTTTTCGATCGGTGCTGTGGAGTATTAAATGAGTACCACCACGCAAACTCGATCATCCATACGTACATCCAGGCATGATCTCCCAATGGTCGAACACACTCTGGGGGAAGGCTTGTCCAGCCGTATGCGACCGCAGTTCACCATTGAACCCAAACGATTCGGCGACAGGGAGATAAGCTTTGACCGTGAACATCGGAGTTCCTGGCCTCTGTTCCTCGCTGAACACCTGACCACGTCGCTTGTTGAGGCAACTGTAAATGCCACCAATGGCGTTCTCAGGACATTGGATTTCCACTGTCAATCATGTCAGCTATTAAAGGAATCAGGGCCCGGCGCGACATACCGAGATAGACAGGCTCTTGAAGACCCGGCGTTGCGAGCAAGCAAGCAGCATAACAGACACGACGCATTGTCGGAATGATTTGGCCACCACCACGATGAATAGCGTCAGCGTGCAACTAAACMCGGTTATTAGCCTTTCAACAATGACGTCTGAAACCAAGTTGCCTACCGTCACATCAAGAACGTTGAATCGGACTCCACGCATGTTTTCCTCGGCGCAAACACCTTCCTTGGTCGCCCACTGGAATGCAGCAACGCAAGAATCCTTGATTTCGTTGAGATATTGCACTCCCTTGGTAACATCAACCAACAAGTTGGGACCTGTTGTGTCAGGACCAAAACACCAGATCTTCCTGGCGTCGGTGACGTCCCAACCGTGTTCATCGGCAAGTACACGAGCTCGGGCCTTGAAATCGTCGCGAGAATTAACCTGGCCACCTTCAATAGCCTTGGTAAGCTCTTCATCCAGAGGCAAGGCTTTAACGAATAGACGGTTGTGCTTGTTGGGTGATTTTGACAAGGCAACGATACTTGATTCTGTCTTGACKGTCTCACGGTAGGGAACTACAGGATCGGAAATCTTGAGGGGAACACCAGCGTGGTCTTCTTGCAAGTCCTGAACATCGACGTGAGCCTCGCGGCACAGCGCGGAATACACAAAAACTGACTTTCAAGCAAATCTCCAAATGAAGTTCACCAGCGCCAGCAACAATGTGTTCTCCTGTCTCAGAAATCCATGCTTGGACACACGGGTCGGATTTTGACAGACGCTTCAAGCCTTCAACCAGTTTCGGAAGATCAGCGGCATTCTTTACCTCAACCGCGACTTGGACGACTGGAGAAACGGAGAACCTCATGACCCTCATGTTGTGAGCGGTTTCCGACGTGGTAAGAGTTCCACTCTTAAGCAAGAATTGATCGATACCGACAAGACCGACGATGTTACCGGAAGGACAATCCTCAATAGGTTCAACGTAACGGCCCATCATGAGAACAGTGCGCTGAATCGCTTTGACAAACAGATCGTCCTTTTTCCCYGGGATGTAGTTGGGTCCCTGAATGCGGATCTTGGGTCCTGCCCGGACGGTTCCTGAGAAGACACGACCAAAAGCGTAGAAACGTCCCTTATCGGACGTGGGCACCATCTTTGACACATAAAGGACAAGGGGGCCCTTGGGATTGCAGTCGCGGATACCTATAGCGGATTCATCGTCCATGGGACCCTCGTACAGAGTCTCGACACGATACCGTTGAGCTGTTGCGGGTGACGGGAGGTTGATGACAATCATCGCCAAAAGAGAGTCACCAGCGGGCAAGAATTTGCGCATGACGACTTTGAGGAGTGCTTTGCCTTCCAGATCGCGCTCGTCCGGCGTCAATTTGACTTCCAACTTTTCGAGCATCGGTCCGATAGCGTCCTTCTTGAAGTTCATCACGGCATCGAAAATTTTGAATATGGGGTCTAGGACAAATTGGTTGAAGGCACGCTCAAGGGGTTTGCCATCGGCGCCGGTCCCGGAGGTGGTCCACTTGCGGGTTGCGGGGTTGAAGTAGTTGTCGCCCCACAGCCTTCCCATCATCTTCTCCTTGTCTACACCAAACCGTTTAGCGTACCGCGCCGCGAACTGACGAAGAGAGAAAGCCCATCCGTGAAGACCAGAACCGAAAGCGACGGTACCCTTGTCAGGGTAGACTTGAACGTCACCAAGAGCAACATCGTGATAGGTTGAGACAATGACATTGACACTCTCAATTGTTCGCAGGAAGGACTGGTATAACGATTCCTTGTCGACTTGTAATTCGAGGAGCGCACGGTCAACCTTGTTGATGATGACAACTGGCTTGATACGCTCCGTAAGAGCTTGACGGAGGACAGTCTCTGTCTGCACGCAAACACCTTCTACACAGTCGACGACAACGAGGGCACCATCTGTGACACGAAGGGCAGCAGTGACTTCGGATGAGAAATCGACGTGTCCTGGGGAATCAATCAAATTGATCAAGAACTCGTGTCCTGAGATAAGATATGAGTTATTTCAAGGCAAAAGAGATAAGATACAACGGACCATCAGTTTTTTGCTTGATGGCAGAGATGTCGTCCTTGTCAACCTCAAAGTACATGGAAATGGCTGTTGATTTGATAGTGATACCACGCTCTTTTTCGTCTTCACGCGTATCTGTAAAGCGCACGTCACCAGCCTTTGCAGCTGCAATAATGCCAGCTTTCGAGACTAATGAATCTGTCAGGGTGGACTTTCCGTGGTCGACTGATAGGATATAAGATGACGATTGGGGTGAAAACTGGCGGACATACCATGAGCGATGACACTCATGTTACGGATGTTGGTGGGCTTGTCCATAAGGGCCCGAATCTGGTCTTGATGATGGTCAGAGACATGGTCAAGATGTGATACTGGATCCGATTTCGTACCTACTGTGAAGTTACTGGAAATTTATTGTAAGCATCTGTAGGAAAAACATGAAGACGACGACTTACACCATGGTGATAACAGCCCTTGGGTGTAATAGCTCGGTGCTGTTGATTGTTGGGCGAAGCTTCGCATTTTTACCCTTATCGATCCCGCTTTAAGGCAGGCTTGAAGGTCACGTGGKCTTCCGCTTAAGGGCGAGATCAGTTCGGGTGACCGGGTCCGGAGGGAAATGAATGATTAACCCACAACTATACCCGCTCGAAGTAAATCCTATCACAGGTGAACCGTTCCTACGCCTCAAACGGCACAGAAATATTATCATCACGCCGCCTCGGACTGAAGATRCGCAACACATGGTAGAACCCATGAACGACGAAAGAGTTCACATTTGGCTATCTAGTCCGCCCTATCCGTATTTACTTGGTACGCGAGTCAAGGTAATTTTGTTACCATTGACTGAGTCACGGCGGCAGAGCATGCRGAGCAGTGGATTGGCAAGGCCAAAAGCAAGACTGACTCGATTCTGGAGGAGCTCGAGTCAGCGCGGGACCAAGCAGAGTTGATAGTTACGGATGGGTGCCCAGTCAGGTTTCTGCGTGAAATTAGGGAGGACGGCAGCGAGCTGCTGATCGGTGACGTCGGAATACTCAGATGCAATCATGGAGAGGCTATGGGACCGTCGGGACTGGACTGGGACAACAAGTCAAAGTACGAAGCGGAGAACAACGAGCTGTCGGTGGGTGACCCACGGATTGTGTGGAACATTGGGGGTAAGGACGCGGCAATAGGTGCAGACAGGTGCTGAGCGCGCACGGTAGATTTTCTGATTGCCAGCCATCACGGACGCGGAATCATGACGGATGCAGTTGGAACGGTGATTGAAAAGTGGGCGGTGGAACGAATGCAGAGCCGGCGGATTCAAGCTGCGGTGTACCCGGAGAACATTGCGAGCCAGCGCGTGTTTACAAAGAACGGCTTCGTCGAGAAGTGGCGGGTAGCGGCGCACTCTGTTGTTAAAGGCGTCGCGCGGGGACTTGTCATGTTCGAGTATGTGCCTGTAAAGCGCGGGCAGTAGTTACCGATTCCTATTTTGTACTTGCCTCCAACCATGCCGCCACGCGGAAACGAAGCACTCGACTTTACGCCCATTCTCACTCACTATCTTTTTCTCTTTACCTCCATCCTGAGCGTCGTACGTAGCCCTTTCGCAACGTCCTGCGTCGTTGACCGTGCTTTAGCTTGGCTGGTTCATAGCTTTCATCTCACAAATCATCTCAACCGCTCGATGTACGCGTCTTTCCTGCTTCTTCTTCTTCTCTCTCTCACCGCTGCATAGATGGTCATGACGCCGTGGGCACTCTCTGGTTCGGCATCTTTCTCCAGCTCTTCCTTATCCTCGGCGTTCTCTATACTCTCGCTAGCGACACCATCGCCATGCATCGTCTCCAGATAGCTGTATTCGGAGGAGCTGCCGTTATTTACGCCGTTCAGGGCGTCAACAAGGGCATTTTCATCCCAAACGCTGGCTCTATGAATGCCATGTCTGCTGGCTGGCTAGTCCTCGCGTTTGTTGATATCCTCTGGGTTCTCTATTTCACATCCGAAGAAGATTCGCTCATGCTCTACGTCTTCAACTCATTGGGTACCGGTGGGCTCACTCCCCCCAACCGTCGCAGGCGCGCACGCCCCCAGTCGACCATGCACAGTATGGGTGGAAACGGCTACAACTATGCGTCCGGCATCGGTTCTCAGGATATGCCATACGATTCCAAGATAGGAGAAGTCAGGAGTCAGCACAGCTTTAATCCGCAGGCAAGTCTGAACGATAACACTGTCGCCAATCGAAGTATGGGCGTAGCAAGCAACCAGAGTGGAGCCCAGGATCCAGTTGGGGATAACAGTAGCAACACACCCAAATCGCCCTTGCTTACAGGGGTCGGCGCCGGCAACTCTTCAGTCACATCAGGAAATGATATTGGCACACAACCAGACGATTATCAATACAAAGCCAAAGCATTATATGCATGTGTGTTTTTTTCGTTCTCCATGCTGGGTTGTATCACTCAATGTTGTACTAAGACACGGCTTCCCCCGACGATCCGACAGAACTGACCTTTGTAAAGGGAGAGGTTCTTGATATACTAGACAAGCAAGGCAAGTGGTGGCACGCAAAAAACTCGGACGGAAAAACAGGAAGTAAGTTCCTTCTCGGGCGCAGTAGGCACCATTCATTATGACAATTTTAGTCGCCCCATCAAACTATCTCCAGATCATCTAAAAATTGCGGAGGCCGCTTATGTATCCGTGACAGTTCAATATATCATCTATGCGGACCACGCCCACTGTACTTATTGTTGTCATCAGACGTTGATACCATTAATTTTTTCTCATCTTGATTAGTAT
>JNHV02000353.1:0-19530 GCA_001691785.3 Amanita brunnescens Koide BX004
TGATATGGTTTGAACTCGCCATCGCGTGTGGACCTTGCGCTTCTTCTCGATAAGTAGAATAAGAATTATATTCGCAGCCCGTTTCAGAAATCTATCGTATATGAATGCGTGCTATGAAACGCGTACTATCAGTCCAACTCATCATCCTGCTCGCTAGTTTGCTGGCCGGTCATGGAACTCAACCTAGATAACACAGCCTTACCGTCCTGCTTCTCCTTTTGCTTATCATCAACAAGTTGCACCCTGTCAAACTGCGATTCCTGCGTCGGCCAATTTGCGGCCACGTACGAGTTATCCGGGCGCCCCGCGGCGACATACTCTGGCGTACCAGGCTGGTACAAATTTTGATGTTTAAACTGGAAATGGGACGATTGGACAACAACACGGGAATCCAATCTGACTTGTCTTAGGCCCTGTGCGTGACGGCCGACGACGCGCGGCGCTTGAAGAAGGCAAAGTCGCGAAATGCGCATGTCCCCGACCGACTTTTTGACCGACTCTTTCAACTCGGACTCGGCGATCCCTTCTTCAGAATTGAAGTCGAAAACAGGGTCTTTGCCGCCCCTCTTCCTTTTATCGACGAACGTGCTTAGACCACCAAAGCTGGCCAGGAATCCAGCTTGTGATGTATTGTACACGGCGCTGAAATTTGATTTCTTGTCGTGGGATTGAAGGACAATGCCCGGTTGGGCTTCGGCTACGAGGGAGGAGCCAAGTGGTGTTGGGCAGGCATACATGAGTGCGGCGTTCGTGTGCGGTTGTTCTTCGATTTTCCGGGAGCTATGGTTACGGTATTCCTGTGCGGTGTGGTTGGAAATGAAGTGTGTGTGGTGGTTGCTGGTTTTGTTTTGGGAAAGTTCATAAAGAGATTTGTTGATCGTGTCTTCCCGGGATGTTACATATTCTTTGAACTCGGGTCGCAAAGCACGTAGCTTGCGCAGGTAACGATCAAACAGCCTCTGGGACATCCCAGAAAAGTTGGGTATGACATGTTTTCTGAGTGGTCTCTCGTGAGGACGGTTGGGACCGTATTGGCCAGGTCCTCTGTCACCGAAATTGACGAGGTTTGCGGAAACTGGTGTGTGTTTTCTTTCAGCCAATCCAAAGACATTGTCCTCTCCTGGACAAAAATCCGAGTCCATTAGAACTTGGTTCTTGTTGTTGCCCAGATTTCTAGACCAAGTGGACCTCGGGGATGCGAGAGGTGTAGTGCACATTTCTTCGATGCGTCGAATAAACCGCACTTCGTTCTCTGCGTTGTTCCACTCTGTGAAGTTCGCATGGTGTTCGAATGAAGCGAGCGATATAAATGCGTTGCGTCTTCGTACACTTATTGGACGCTTGAGGCCCCAGTCTCCTCGGTGAGCATGGGCTGCGGGTGACGAGTATGTCTGGCGGATGGCTGGGTCATACGACGCAAAGCGCGACCTGCGCAATAGTTCAGCGAAGGCCGAAGGTGGGGCGATAGGTTTTGTCACCGCTGCGGCGACGGCAGAGGACATGGCGCCCGACGTGACGCAAACTTGCGTCGCACAACGCGGAATTGTGGCTCCGACCGGCAACAGCCGGGCTGATATAAACATTCACACGTCACCTTGCTCTCTTTTTCAAACCACCGACGTCAAATTGCTGTCCTCTCCGCATCTCGCATGAGAGCGCATCTGGGAAGGATGGTCCAGACAAACGTCGAAGAGCAACACTCAAGATACTCATAAAACAATCTTTGCTGATTGCTTCTCCCACTGGTCGAGGAGCTAGGACGCAGGATCACCTGGAGCACTCTGACATTTTTTCGATCTCGCATGTAGATTAAGTAAACACAAGGGTAGATATAGATGCAAAATGTGAGTTTTATTTCGTTGATTTATTTTTTCGTGCACGTGGCAACGGTCCGATGAGGATAATCCTGGTAAAAGAATACACCCCGTCTCGGTAGAGACCCGGCGAGGACTGGCATCCGCAGCAGCGGACGGCGGGTGTAGAAGCAGAGAGAAAGGCGAGTCTGAGGACGCAAGCCCGTGCATCTGATGCAAAGATTTCCTTGATTCTCACGTGATGCGTTCACCCAAAACAGGTGGAGTGTTTGAACTTTGATGAAAAGTCTTGGCGGTTGCGCAGTGGAGGAGGGCGGTGCGGGGACGCAGAGTAAGCACAGCAACCTACGGGCGAAATGCAGCGGCTGCGGCTAGACAATTTAGCGTAGAGACGGTGGAGTGATAACATAAGCTTTGTGGGAAGGATTATTTTGCAAACATTAGCTAATTTGTGGACGTCGGATTCTGCTGCTCGCCACAGCGCTGGATGTCCTGCTCCTCCATATAATATTCTATTTCTCTATTTCTATCTAAGGTTCGTCTGTCGTGGTCCCGCTGTTCTCTGCTCAGCGTCAGCCGCAGCTTTCTTCCACGACAGCGCAATCTGCAACGAATACTCAGGAGTTGATCTGTACAGCCCAGATCCACTTGCACCTACCCTCTCAGCCTTAAACTCCTCCGTCTCTGCCCCACCTGATATGTACCACCGCCCCCTTCCTACTGTCCGAACTCCATCAACTGCATCGTCAAGCACGGCCGTTTCGCCTTGTCCCAGTCCTCTACTCTCTCCCTCCAGTCCTTCTGCTCAGTTCAACTACCCGGAGAACCCCATGCCGCTGAACACGTCCGCCCTCAATGGTGCGCTGCAGTCGCTCGACTCTCATACAGTGCCCACCATCTGCGGGATGCCTCTCAAATACGTCTCGTGAGTTACCCATGTCATCCGCCATTCGTTTCGCTTACAATGTCCGCAAAGCTTGGTAACTTTGGCCGTCCAGAACGCTGCGTTGTCCATCGTCATGCACCATTCACGCGTTTCTACGCCTCCAGCACTTGCATATTCTCCAGCCTCAGCCGTTCTCCTCTGCGAGCTCCTCAAGGGCTCAATATCGTTCGTGATCGCTCTGTCGCGGATAAAGGAGAATGCGGACATGCAGCTGCAGAAAAGGTCGCTACTGGGTTATTCTAGGTCATTACCGTGGCGGTTTCAACAGTTGTGGAGCGAGCTCTTCAGTCCTGACTGCTGGAAGCTCTCGATCCCGGCCATCCTCTACGTCATCCAAAACTCGTTGCAGTTTGTGGCAATCAGCAATCTTCCTGTGGCCACGTTCCAAGTATCGTACCAGATGAAAATTTTGACAACGGCTGCCTTTTCCGTCGCGCTTCTGCGGAGAAAGCTGAGTGGGACCAAATGGCTTTCCCTGTTCTTTTTGGCGATTGGTGTAGGGATTGTGCAAATCCAAACCTCCACCGGTCGCCCCATGCACAAGAACACCGGTGTCGGCAGTGCGCACGACTATCATGCCCATGTGATGAACCCCCTTAAAGGTTTTGGTGCTGTAATAGCTGCCTGCTTCACGTCCGGGCTCGCCGGCGTCTACTTTGAAATGGTTCTCAAAAACTCAAAAGCTGATCTATGGGTCCGCAATGTCCAATTATCCTTGTTTTCCCTTATTCCCGCTCTCCTCCCTATCATATATTCCCCGGGGCATGAAGACTCGGCTGGCATTCTATCTAATCTCCTCCGTAATTTTGGCTTTTGGGCATGGGCAACCGTTGCTATCCAAGTCCTTGGCGGTCTTATCACCGCTATTGTCATCAAGTACTCTGACAACATCCTCAAGGGGTTCGCAACCAGTTTGTCTATCGTCCTCTCCTTCCTCGCTTCAGTTGTGTTGTTCAACTTCCGGATGACCCCATCGTTCTGCATTGGCGCTACAACCGTTCTTGTTGCTACGTGGATGTATAATCAGCCAGCGTTGCCCAAGAGCGTGGGAGTCAGCAATTTGTCAGAAGACAAAGGCGGTCCTATTCTCATTATGAACGATGTCAGCGGAAGTGGAAAGACGACCCCATTGACCAACTCACCCCACCTTTCCGACATGCCCCTCCCTAGTCAGTTTACGAGGAAACACAAGCGATTAGGGATCGCCTCTAGTCCACGTGCTATGGCAAGTGCTCTGGGGCTGACGGCCAATGATCAAGGACTCGAAGGGGGATTGTTTGGAGAGACATTGGACACAGCAAGATATTATGAAGCACCGTATGGATCACCATTCTCGTCAAAAGTCCCATCGAGGGTACCGTCAAGAGTACCAACACCTATCCCGAGTCCGCTGGCCTCGGAAACACCCGGCCTCCAATAATAGTCATTTATTTTCGCCTCCCGTCGCGCCGCCTGTTATCCTTGTTCCCTATCTTGCGCCTTGCAATCTAATATACCAAGTCTTCACGGCCACACTGCATTCGCCTTTAGGTGCTTACCCATCCCTCCCCTGCTTATTCATTAACATTGAGTAATCATGGGAACTAGCGAAGGCGAATTGATTAGGCGGTTTCGATGTACTTATTCCTTAGCATTCGGATTCTCTTGCACATAATCTTTCTTGTTCCTCGTTCCTCACTTTGTCTCCTCTGCTCCTTTTTTATATCCTTTCCCTTCTATATTTCTTGCGGGTATATGCGCGGACCAGTGCTCGGCGCGAGGCCACATTGCGGCAGGGTATCTAAGGATAGGCAATGGACTGGGCACCATTCGGTTTTAAAGAGCGGATGGACGGCGCGACGGGCGGGTGCGTAAAACAAATGATTATCACCATTGACAACAATAATCGTACTATAACAAGGATAGACTTTGATGACGATACGCCTGACACGTACTTTGTGTTTTCCTTTCTTTTTCAACCTTCTTTCTTTTCACATTCTCCTTTCCTTAAGCTCCAGACTATTTTCTGTTTTAGATTCATATCTCTTATACTTAGATTAAAGTTTCAACTAGTTTGCATAAATTACTTATTTCAATTCGATTGTAGACGGATTGGACGGTTGGATTTGTCTGTTTGTTTTGGCCTCAATCGATGGAAGTTAGCCCAGATTAGGATTTAAAATTTTCACATCACGCCGCATGTGACCGCGTCGGAGTTACATGTCATATCTGACCCAGCCTCTTGCCCCCTGTTCGCGCCCCGAGCCTCAATTCTGCAATTGCACCCATGAAACCAAGCGTCCTTGGAATCTCGGGACGCCCTTTATGATAGGCCTATCCGTTCTACCGAATGACTGCAATGAAATAATATTTATACACTAACTAATACACGGCCTCGAACCCGAACCCAATTTATGACGTTGTCAATCTCGTTCAAGGCAGCTGTAGTATGAAAACGTAAGCTACGGATCACTTAAACGCGTAGTCTGGCTAAATATGCGTGACAAGTGACGTAAATGGAGAAGGAAGAAAATGAATAAAGCGCCGGAGATGCAGATCGATAATGACAAAACGATACGCGCGACGTTTGAATGGACGGTTTGGCTGGGGCTGGGGCCACGCTGGGCCAGGACAATGCCCGGGCTTATGATCTTGATGATCAGAGCGATGCTCGATATTATTGCACTCCTAGTAGCCAACTTGGAGTCAATAACCGAGCGTACTTTCAATGGCTGTGCCTCTTACCACGCCGTCAAAACAAACGGTACTGAAAACAGGTCCCAGACGCTCCAGAATAAGAAATCCAGCTCTACAGGATCGTGGCTGTGCTGGCAGCCGTGTAACGATATCTCAGTCGGCACTCGCTGATGTGTGAGCGCTAAAGATACATACCCTATCACGGTTTGAGAAATAGATGATCAGAATGTTGGAGCAGGCTGAGCCCAGAATTGCCTGGACCAATGAGATGAGGATGAGCAACCAGATGACGATGCTCGATTGGATGCCTGGACTGAAGAGCGTCGCGATCAATGCTCTGAAGTTGTAAGCGTGTCAGCGGTGGCGCGACATGGGATAATTGGACAAGACACGCGCCCGAATAATAGACTCGCAAAGCTTCGGGTCGCCTTCCACACATTGATGGTATCTGGCAGGCCTGAGCGAGGTTCGATAAACAGTGTAGATAGTACAAGAAACTGGGAATGTACTTGCCCAGCGGTGATTCTTTGGAAGCGAGAGAGTTATGAAATGAGGGGATGTCAAGTGTGAGGATGGTAAGCAGGAGAGTCAAGGCTTGTCTGAAGTAGGTCCACGCGAAGTGCTGGGCGCTCGTGGCCGAACATGGCGTGTCAATGGACCTGCTGACCTTATCGTGCGGTATCGCAGCAATGCTCATATGGTTGTTGATGAAAATTCACAGTTGGTGGGGTGAGGATTGGAACAGACTCGCATTGTTACTGTGGGACTTTTATGTGCCAGACGCGCGGTTCGATAGTAATCAATGACGGGCGCCCCTTCCCCGATACTGGTCCAATGCCCGAACACTGTTTTTGGATTTTAAGCAATATTATATCTTTTGTTAAGTGACGGTCCATCTTTATAATATGCTACTTGCTCCTTTGGGAGCTCAAGCCAGTACCGGAAAGCAAATCCTTGCTGTGCAAATTGCTCTACTGCCTTATGTGGAAATAAAGTTTCCGGATAAGGCAATGCATATCAAATTGGTCAGAATACTTAACACAGCCTGGATAAAATAAATTGTGCTAAAAATAAGAACACATGCTTTGTTTCTGATGGAAAGCTGCATCGGACCTTTGTCCATATCACCGATTTCTTCACTTAATCATTAACATTATACAGGGTCTAGAATTTCTACATCACGACTGGGTAGCTCCGTGAGGCCGATCTAGCCGGGCCTGATATACACGGCGCAGATGGAGCATGAAAAACCCGAACCGCACTGCAGCGAGGCAGATAAACAAGGACAGCATGACTTTTGCCGCGGTGAAGAGGCTATCGTGATTACTACCAGCACATTCGTGTTGGACGATGTTTGGAGCCACAGCATCCACGATCAGGGCAATGATGAATGTCAAGGCGGCCCTAGACGATTAAGATGAGATTCTAATGTTAGCGGCTAAGAGACGTTCGTCATACCACACGGTCCATATAGCGGGGAGGGAGAAAAGGTCCCAGATAGTCCAGAACGAAAAAGTCAGTTTGTCCACGTCAACAGAGTAACCGTCATGCTTATTCCATGAGTTACATCAGTTCATGCCCATGCACGGTATGTAAACAAACCGACCTCGAGGTGGCCCGAGAAACAGATAATGAGGATGGTAGCATAGACCAGCCCCATGCTTGCTTGTAACAAAGAGCAAGCGATAAAAAACCAATATATGGCATGAGTGGATTCTTTGAATAGTGCGGCCACAAGGGATCTGCAAAGAGCAGCGTGTCAGCGGTGGCGTAACAAATGACAATCACGTACGCAAGCAAACCGCTGTTAAAGTTCCGAACTGCCTCCCATGCGCGAACAGCAGCTTTCAGATCTAATCAGTAATAATTATAAGTAATCATGGAACGATATGCTACGTGCGGCGGACATCACCTAGGGCAGAGTTCGTGACTTTGGTAGCGAGGGAAGCATGGAATGCCGGCATGCCCAACGTAAGAATGGTTGTGAAAAAGGTCAAACGGTCCAAGGTAGCAGAGGTGACAGCAACTGCCGAGGAATCGACAATTGCATCATGGCCTTCAAACTGCGCAGCAATAATAGATTGCTCGGTTGCAGACATGGTGGTTAGGTGAGCTACATGGTTGGCTGTTTTCGTGTACTAATAAGTTTGTGGTATCTGTGATGTGACTACAAGAGTCACAGCGGGCGGTATCTGCGGCTATGAATACCCGACATCCGGCTAACTCGTGTGAACCGGCTTTGTTGTAGCGTGGAAAGGAAAATTGAGGCAGTCAGCCGGGCCCTTATACAACTGTTAGTACATGCTCGTTGTTAGCTTCTTTCTGAGAGTTGCCTATCACTGAAATGTGTAAAACAAGCTGAGAAACGAAGTGAAAATTCCATTGAAAAGGCCAGATAGGCTGATAGCTGATAGCTTTATTCCGAAGATCTAATGCACATTGTATGTACTAACTTTATCTATTTTTTTTTTATTGGAAGGAGTCATATTAATCAAACTAACTAATACAACACAAGTAAATCTAATAAGTAATGCATCGCTTCGCGATGCATTTAAGTGGACTTGGTAGATGACTACCTAATAAGACACTACGCACCAGCAGACGATCGTAGCGATGGTATCAAAGTAGGGAAGACGGAGAGAAAAAAAAAAAAAAAAAACAGAAGAGGCAGCACGAAGCTGCATGTGCGCAAATACCGCCCAAAGGCGGGGGGGGATTCCGAAAATTTTTTTAGTTCAATGGACATCCAACGGAGTACTAACTTTATCTAAATCATCTAATTCTGGAAGGCGCGCCTTAAGTTCAGCGCGATCAGTGTCAGGAGTGAGCGCTTGAGCACGAGGTCCACTGAAGGCAGTCGAGAGTCTTGACCCAAACATAGTTTGGGTTAAAACTCGGGTAAAGGCCAGGGTCCTGTTAAGTGACTGGTGCAGATAGCAATGTTGGGGGCTAGTTTGGTGCGCACTGGGGAGCTAAGTGTCATCAGATGTTGTCGGATGGCGGAGCCTTGGAGTTGGAAATTGGAATGATGGCACTGGTGAAGGATGGCTATCGCCAATCAATCATCGTAGCAACGACGAAATGGTGCAGGAGCATGTCGAATGACTGGATACTCAAGGGGACAGGTGAGAGGTGCAGCGGATGTCGCAGCGCGCGTGCTGTCAATCGTCAAGAGAAAGGACTGGGTAGGAGTCTGGGCAGCACAGCGGTTAAACCTTATCGTCGTGAAGACAGTGTCAATCAACCGTAGGTTGGCAATATTTCGTAGATATCATGATGTGTGGGCAAAGAATTTGGGGTGTTGCATGTGTTATGTTTTCTTGACTGTTAATCAAGTTTGATTCCCACGAGTGGGCAGGCTCAGCTCAGACTTGGGACCTTGACTAGCTTGACTCGTCGCGTGTTTCTATGCCTCCCTAAGTTTCACCCATCTACTCGTTATATGCTCACAAATCATAACCAAACCCTTTGACTGGACAATTTACGTGATATCTTGGCTTGAAATGGAATCCTACTTGGACGCTTGTCGCGTGAAACGGCTGATCTATGGAGGGGAGATTTTATCTGAAGAAGACTATGACTCGTTGCTGGAGAAGATAGATGATTTTCCAAGGGACACACAACACGGTTGTAGGAAGCCGTCCTTATACTTGCAGTTGTTCGAAGGTGAGATGCTTGCGTGCAACGTTCACGACGCGAACTTGGAGGCTGATGTATCATATCACGTACTAGACATGATAAACACGGTATACGAACACGAGTACCATCTACTATCACAAAATGAATGGGACGTGTTTGCCACGTTGAAATACTACTGCTGTGCGTGTGATAGCTATCGCGCCTTCGGACTCGTAAATTACTAAATAACGTGTTTCGTCATAGATAACGCGCGTTATTGTCTCGTGCGACTAGTTCTTCGCAAGCCTGATCAATGGCATGCTCTTTCGTCTCTTGGCGGCTACAAAAAGGAGGTTGGAGAAGTTGGGCTCATTCGTGCAATAACGGACTTGTGTCGACCTTGGCATGAAGTTATGAATGGAGCGAGAGAAGAGCCGGGCGCGGATGATGCTTCTGGTCTGCGGAATGAAGCACAGGAAGTCGTTGATCTGGTCTCTGACTCCCATGAGGAAGTCAGAGCGGTAATGTCTCAACACAACAATGCGGAAGCTGGACCGTCAAATACAAGTACTCGAAGTACTTCAACGTTATCCGAAAGCGACATCCCCATCCTCGATCAATCATTTCAGGATGATCTCTCGGAAGTACAATTGGATTCATTTTGCTATGACGAGAGTACAATGGACATAACCGAACTGCTGAACCGACTCTCTGTTAAGCAACTCAAAGGACTCGTAAAAGAGACAAAAAGTAGGCCGAGCAAGTCGACCGTGCGTTTGATCTTCCTGCTCGTCCGATGTTTTACCGACCGGAACGGTGTAGAAACCAGAAATGATACGAGCGTTGCTGAATAATGCAACAACGCAGTCTGTGCTTCAACTTCCTCTGAGCCCAATGAATGAAAGGCTACGAAGAGCGTCTGAGCCGTGTTTGCGCCAGGCAACGTCGTTGGCTGACGTGAAAACATCTGTCAAGGGGAAAGAGAAAGCGGTTTTCAAGAATCAAGAACAAAGGCTTGTTCAGATGGTGCTGAAAATTTTTGGTCGGTATACGACATTTTGGGCTCATATGGCTCGTAACATCGATTCCTAGGCAAATGTGTCAAAGTCAATGGAGACTTCTATCGTCTGGTGCGGCGTCTGCATCTTATCTGCTTCCGATGCACCGAGCAGCCAACGTCACTTCTGCTACCTGCTTTGCTCACGTCCTTCAAGAAACGGACCTATCCGCTTTATCAATATAAACGTGACAAATCCATATGGCCGACAAGGGAAGACCTGATGGCTTATGAAGCAGCACTTGAATTGGAGTTATACTTAGAAGAGGTCATGACGAAGCTACCGGAGAAGGGTAGCGCGGCAAGAACACCGGCACCGCTTGGCGGACCGGTGGCGCCTACAACGCCGATAGGACAGATCCTGCGCACGCCTAAAACGCCGCTTAAGACTCCAAAGGATCCACCGCTATTGGACTGCAATGTGAAGGAAGAAGCCCAAGGACAGGTTGAAGACGTGTCTGCATTGATTGAAGTGATAGACGTTGAAGAAGAGGACGCGAACATTCAAAAGGCTAAAAGAGTGAAAGAGCTTTTGTACGACAAGATCTATCCTAGGTGGAGGGAATTTATAGAGGCTAAATCTAGAGAAGGGTGCTCGAATCGGAATCCTGGTCTAGAGCGATTCGAGCCAGGTGTGTGATTTTGCTTGCGTGAAATCGCGTGATTTTCTCATTTCAACTTTATTTGTTGTTATAAAGGATACATTTATACGCGAATGCTCCATCATGCGTTGCGCTCCCTTGCTACGCTGAAAGCGTACCAGGCGGAACACGAAATATTACAGGCTCTGCTGGGACAGGATTCCTATCGCCGGGGCTCGCGTGCAAGATGGTATGAGAGGCGTGCAATCCTGGAAATGACGCAACTTTCCAAGGCAGATGGGGGAAAACGTGATCAAGATGTTCTCTGGCAAGCGATGAATGGAGTTAAAGAAGCTTTGTTAGACGAGGATACGGGAATAGGTATGACGTGGTATGCTTTAAGGGGTGTAGCTAATCGTACAAAGTTTGGCGGCCTGGTCTCTTCCGTCGATTACAACGCTTAGAGAAGATGCTTCAAGTTCCGGAAGAGGAGCGCACCCCATTGGAATGGGAGTTAAAGCAGCCGCAAAAAGTGTTTGTCAAGGCTGTGAGGGCAATAAAGAGATCAAATAGCATGCCAGTGGAAGATAACGGAAGAAGTGCGAGTGCAAAAGGTGATGAGGCGGGCGGGCTGCATGCGTACTTCACGCCAAAGAAGAATGTCGCAGTCAAGGTGGAGGATTCCAAGGACGAAGCGAAGGATAATAGCTCCGACAAGGTAATCACGCGTGATAGAAACTCAGAGGCTTTTGGCTGATATTCATACAAGACAAAGGTACCGAGCTGGAGGGGCAAGTCATTGTGGATCGGCCGCGATAATGAGGAAGTCTATGTTGAGATACGTGCCCTACAGTATTATGAGGACCTAGGATTCAAAGGGTACGTGCTTCTCGTGATTGCCCAAAACATGTATCAACGAATTCAATGACAGATTCCATGCTGAAACTCGCATTCTGACGACAATTTTCTCGTTACTATTTTGGGATATCATCTTTGCAGATGTACCAGGCGCTTTCGAAACACCATATCAGACAGCACCTTTAGATCTTGCAGAGGACACGTTCTACTGTGCTCGTCAAGACTTGATTGAAGCAAGATTGGAGGAAATACGCAACGGCGGCGCGGAGCGAATACTAGAGCTGCGCGATGCGGAGCATCGTGAGAAACAAACGTTGTGTGTCGGTTTACGTTGGGACATCTGCGATCGATCTGATCTTGTGCAAATCGTTGAGGTAGGTAACGAGTTTTTCTCATCAACTGGTGATTAACTCGAGTACGAGTGTCTCGGTGGTCATACATTGGCATTAATTTGCCGGCTATTCTGCGAAGACTACGCCGGTAGAAGTAGCGGAGTGCCTGATCTCGTCGTTTGGTGTGCAGAACGAGGTATTTGCAAGTTTGTAGAGGTCAAAGGTCCTGGGGACCGACCTCAGGAGAATCAAAAGGTGGGTTTGAATGCGTGATCTCATTGAAATAACAATGACACTGACAGTTTACATAGTTATGGTTTGATTCCCTGCTGAGAGCGAAGGCAAATGTTGAAATTTGTCACGTTATTGACGTGAATGCGCCGCCCAAGGAGAAGTCTAAGACCCCAGGATCAACCCGAAAGCGAAGGGTGGCGGTACCTGTACAACAGGATCTGGGATGTGATGACCATGACGATGATTGGCACGGCGGGTGTGATGGCGAGGCCTCGATCGCCCCGGACCATTATACACCTTCAAATCTGGAGGCGAGCGCGCAGAAACGAAGGAAGAAACTTGTGGAGGATGAGCTTCCTTCCTATTTTGCATGGGATGCGGATGACCTGGCTTCAAGCCGACTGGATCGGCCGAACATTCCTCCTCCCACTCTTTTGGCGACGGGAACACCGTCCAAGCGGTAACGAGGCTTTAGGCCTTTTTCCATTTCCATGTGATCGATTTTTAGTTTACGGATGGCGTTAGTCGTTGAGGCTTTCGTTTCGGTTAGGTGTTTAGATAATACTCGTGTGTTAAGCATCCGAGTGTGACAGTTACATACTTATGATTACTTGACCAGACTCGGGTAAGCGTGCGACCCTGCATCCGGTAAGGTACACGACTCCGTGCATCGCATTCGGCACGCGATTCTAACGGCGCCGCATGGCGAGCCTTATGGTGGGCTCGCCATGTCTCTGCGGAGATGATCAGGATAGCAAGACCCGATATTGATGCGCTGTCAGAGGAAGAATGAATAGGTTCGTCTGTACCGGCTTCTTGAACATCATCATGCTGAATCAGCCTAAGGGTCAGCCGCCAAAAAAAGACCCCGCTGGGAACCCCTCGTAACACACGGTGTGATAGATTGATATCCAATAATGCTTAGCGCACACTGCCTTGGCATCCTCCTCCTGTTCACTACCTTGACGTCCCTTGGGCGACGACCGCCATGGCCCCCTCAACGACTGGCCATGATGGACTCTTCAAGTCTATGGCGGCCTTTAACGTCGCCTCGCTGTTCTCACGGAAGAGACCCGTCGGTCCACCTAGAACTGTGTTCATGAACAGCCCGGCTCTTCCGCCAGAATATCTAGACAAGAAAGGGCGGCCGAAACATGAACACATCTATACACCAAATCAAGTTATTACTTCCAAATACAACTTGATAACGTTTATACCCAGGAATTTGTTAGAGCAGTTCAGACGGGTAGCAAACATGTACGTCTTATAACCTAATTAGTATTCGTCTTGTCGTTCTCATGAAATTCGGGTGCCCAGGTTCTTCCTTGCTATCGCCATTATACAGTTCTTTAATGTCTTTTCCACCATTGCCCCCGGAGTCGCTGTTCTACCGTTGGTGATCATTGTCGTAATAACTGGCCTGAAGGATGGTTACGAGGATTTCAAAAGACATCAGGCGGATAGTAGAGTGAACCAAAGCACGGTCTGGGTGCTCGCCGGTGGGGGATGGACGAACCCAAATGCCATGAAGCGAAAGCATAAAACCTTTATCCGGGGGCTGCTTGGCGACAGCCCCAAAAGAAAAGGCCGGAAGAATGCACACAGTTATCATGTTAATGACGTCCATTATGACGACAAGCACGAACGGGATTCGATTATCTACAACGAGAAGGACGCGCGGCCGCATTGGAAGCGAACCCTGTGGGAGGATGTTCGCGTTGGTGATTTTGTTAAGCTGGAAGATGGCGACCTTATTCCCGGGGACTTGCTCATCTGTTCTACTTCGGAAGAAGAGGATGTGGCGTTCGTGGAAACGAAGAATTTGGATGGGGAGACCAATCTCAAGTCACGTCATGCCGTGCCTGCTCTTGTGCAATTACAGACCGCTACAGACTGTGTGGATACCCCCCAATTCCAGATCAACTGTGATCGCCCGGACACTGATATGTATAGGCTGAATGCCAACGTTGAACGTGACGGGGAAAAGTCAGCAGTTGATATATCGATGGCCCTCTTACGTGGTACAGTACTGCGTAACACAAGATGGGTTATCGGGGTTGTATTGTTTACTGGGCTAGACACGAAGATTATTCTTAACTCCGGCAACACCCCTAGTAAGCGCAGTCGAGTGGAAAGGGAAATGAATCCGCAAGTGTACGTGTAGTGAATTGGTTCAGATGTTTTTTTACTAAAGATTCTGCAGATTCCTCAATCTTGCTCTTATGGCGGTCATGGCTCTTGTTTGTGCCATAGTTGACGCTGTCCTCGAGCAACGTCTCTACCCCACGGGTGCTCCTTGGCTGTTCGATGACAACCGGTCCGATAACAATCCCCACATTAATGGCTTAATTACTTTCTTCTACTCCATTCTCACGTATGTCTCTTGCCCTATTTTGTATAGCAGATACTGACACTTTTGCAAAGGTTCCAAGATATCGTACCTATCTCCTTGTACATATCTCTGGAGTTTGTACGAACAGTGCAAGCCGCCTTCATCTACTTGGACCCGAATATCTGGTACCAGAAGACGGACCAAGCTACCGTTGCTCGTAGTTGGAACTTGTCTGATGACCTTGGTCAGATTGAATACGTGTTCTCTGACAAGACCGGTACCCTAACCCAGGCATGCATCAGTTCCATCTCGATTGACAGGTATCTGACGGCTTCCATTCCCAGAACATTATGGTGTTCAGGCAGTGTTCAATAGGCGGGAAGGCATATCGAGGGGCAGAATACTACGACGAACCACAGGAGAATCTCAAAGCTCCACTACCAGACATGGCTGATCCCGGCGTCAATTTCGACTTGACGAAGCAGGTCTCTGGGGACAGTACAGTGCGGAGCACCAATGGCTTGATACCACGCTCTGACCAAAATTCCGACCAAGCGAATAGCAGCGTTGTACACTTCCATGATACCGAGTTACAAGAGGATATACAGAGAGCTGTTAGTGTCGATGAAACGTCAGACTTTGCTCATCATGCCCGCACCCTCAATGGGTTCTTCACCGTCCTCTCGCTTTGTCACTCTGTGCTCACAGATGTTGACCCTGAAACCGGTTACATTACCTACAAGGCCCAGTCACCTGATGAAGCTGCCTTAGTTCAAGCTGCTGCCGATGCAGGATTTGTGTTCTTAGGCAGGGAAAAGGACATTTTACGCCTGCGCACACCCTTCTCTGGTGAGGATGAGAAGTATGAGTTGCTGAATATCCTGGAATTCACAAGTGCGCGCAAACGCATGAGCGTAATCGTCAAGAAGGTTACGAATGACCCAAGAATATTTCTTTTAAGCAAAGGAGCAGACAATGTCATTTTTGACAGGCTACGGCCAGGTTTTGAGGAATTAAAGAGTTTAACGGATCAGCATTTGGGAGAGTTTGCCAACGACGGCCTGAGGACATTAACCTTAGCGTATAAGGTTATTAGA
The DNA here is from genome assembly GCA_001691785.3 of Amanita brunnescens Koide BX004. Classification (NCBI taxonomy): domain Eukaryota; kingdom Fungi; phylum Basidiomycota; class Agaricomycetes; order Agaricales; family Amanitaceae; genus Amanita; species Amanita brunnescens. The sequence goes on from JNHV02000353.1 coordinate 15,546, forward strand.
GGTGTGTTGCATTTCTCTGACCAGCGTTGCCTATTGTAACACAACGCAATAGATGACGATTATATATCATGGAGTGAACGATACCGGAAGGCGAATGCCGAACTTGACGATCGGGAGGGGAGAGTCGAGGCTGTATATGACGAAATTGAACATGACTTAAGATTACTGGGCGCCACCGCCATCGAAGATCGTTTGCAAGACGGCGTGCCCGAGGCCATAGCTGACTTGAAGCGAGCTGGGATCAAGGTTTGGGTTGCGACTGGTGATAAGATGGAGACTGCCATAGGTGAGTGCTTTCTGTGAACAAAGCGTTCTCTTTACTGAAGTTCTTAGCTATTGGACGTAGCACTAATCTAATCTCACACGATGCAAATATTATCATCGTCCGGGGAGGCACCCGCCGAAGCGTGTCAGATCAAATGACATTAGCACTGGCACGACATTTCCCTGAGCAATCCGACGAAATAAAACTGGTTCGCACACCTATTTCAGTGGACACCGAAATAATGAAAGGCGGCATCCCATTGCAAAGGATCAATACTGGTGTGACAGACATTGTTGGGGCTGACAATGGCGAACGTGCTGGTGGTTTCGTGTTGGTTATTGATGGTGCTGCTCTTCTAGAGGTAAGACGCTGAATTTAGTCGGTATGACCATCAACTGACTGATCTGGTTTAGGCTTTTGCAACAGAGGAGAACAAGGCTATATTGTTGGACTTGGGCATCAAGTGTGATGGTGTCATATGTTGCCGAGTCTCGCCCCTACAGAAGGCCCTCGTCGTCAGGCTTGTCAAAGACGGACTGAAGGCTATGACATTAGCCATCGGTGATGGTGCTAACGATGTTAGCATGATTCAAGTACGCCAATGGTATTCAAACTGTCCTAGACTGTTATTGACTTTACTTTCCGCTAGGCTGCAGATATCGGAGTCGGCATCGCAGGTGAAGAAGGCGTCCAGGCCGTCAACTCGTCAGACTACGCAATAGCACAGGTATGAGATACTCTTGTTGCCTGCGTATTCTTGTACTTATATCGATTAGTTCCGTTTCTTGAACAGGCTATTATTCGTACATGGTCACTGGTCTTACGCTCGTAACGGCACAATGTCAGTATAGCAACTTTCTTCTGATGACATACCCTAATTATATGTCAAGGATCTTAAACTTCTTTTATAAAAATTTAATGGTAGTTGGCGTTTTGTGGTGGTGGCAGATCTATAATGGCTGGAGTGGCTCATTGTAAGTGCTTCGTTCATGTTAGCAGTTGCGAATATTCAGACTTCATTTTCAGTGCCTTTGATTATATCTACATTCTTTTTTGGAATTCTCTATGGACAGTTCTTCCTGTGCTTGGTATTGGTATCTTCGACCGGATCCTTGGTCAGTGTCCACTACCTTCTGTTACGCATTCATTCGCTTACACTCCACAAAAGATGACCAAATTTTAATGGAGATCCCGGAGCTCTACAAATATGGTCGAGAGCGCTATTGGTTCAGTTTGAAAGAGTTTTTTATCTATATGTTTGACGGCGCCGTGCAGGCAAGCATCTTAATCTTTGTTATCCTCGAAATGCTGACATGTCAGTACTCTCAAGACCGCCATCATTTTCTTCATCACATTCTACACTTATGCGTCGTCAACAACGGCTCGCAAAGATGGATGGAGTATATTTACAGACGAATTTTCAACGGTATGCATGCTGCATATAGCGAACTATCCATCACTTATTCCATGCTTTAGCCCATGGTATTCTCTGTAGTGCTGACTGCAAACGCCTTTGCCGGTATAACATCAACGGCGTTGACAATATGGCTGTTGCTCTGCATTGCCTTTGGCAGCATCGTCCTTTGGTGTTTCACGGTACGCTACTGATCGACTTGATACATCTAATACTTAAACCGTTCCAGGCCATTTATTCCATCGTTCCTCCTTCTTATGCATCCACTACTCTCTACGGCATCAATGATGTCATCTTCCCTTCTGCTTATTTCTGGTTAACATTACCGATTACGGTTATACTCTCATTAACACCCCGCCTCATCGCTAAAACGTTGAAGACATCGTTTTTACCCGATGACATCGACATTATCCGCTCCATACGAAAGCAAAATCCCTACTTTGACTTGTCACAAGCCAGACCAGGGTTGGAAAGGTTCAAGCAATCTTCCGCGTCTACGCCCCGCTCATTATCTCGTTCTTCCGTGGACATAAGACGATCTCAAGATTTCCGACACGCAAGTAGGACCGATATGGCCACTGGACTTGTGTCTCAAGATCGTGGTTTCGACTTTGCGTCTGAGGAAGGTGGTGTCGCCATGCGACGGATGCAAAGTCGATTATCAGAGCACCAGCAACAAAGGGGATTCAGCCTACGTCCTGTATCAGCCTCCTCGAGAAAGGCGAAAGAAGCACTTTCGCACGTATTCTCGTTGAGGCGAGGATTACTGAGAAAAAGTAGCTCTGTGAAACGTACGTCAAGTGATTAACGATAATATGGGCCCAAGGGACGCGGCACGCTGCTTGTACATTAGACATTACGCTTATGTGTGTATCGATGCATGATGTATTCTTATCATCTACAACAATTCGCATGCTAATTGTGGTACATGTGTGTTGGAGTGGAAGTCCGAGTCATCACCTAGGAACGAGTAATCATATGTTAGAGGACATAGGATTGGAATTCTTTCAGTCTCGACGGACCACAGAAGAGGAATGTGGCAAAGCTTGCAAGCATCAAGCTTCAAGTTCGAGGAATGGATCGCCAATATCTGTGTTGAGAAACGTGCACGAGTCAGAATCCTGAATGATGAGTAGGCGCTTAGATGAAGACGAACCCTTCCTAAGTTTATCAACGACATGTGCATCGATGAATTCCTCCTTGTCCTTTCTTCCACCTTCTTTTCCCCCCTGTGATTCCCAAGTACCTACGCTTCCGCCAGCACGCGGTTCGCGCCTTCGAGTTTTCACATCGCGGTCGCGGGCAGAGACATTGTACGGCTGCCGCCGCTTACTGGACGATACGATGGCAGCAGCAGGATTACTGCCACTTGCACTAGGGCCAGTGCCGATAGGGCCAGTGCCGATGGGGCTACCCACGTTTCCGCTATTTGAGAGGCCCGCAGTGACCTGAGTCGCAAGCTGGGCTAGTTGGGCGGCGTTCTGAGGTGGTTGGTAGTTGGCCTCCTCAGGCGGTGGAGACTCCGACGAAGGTGTCGAGTATGTCGGTGAGCCAGGTTCTGGGGAATTCATGGTTTGCATGAGAATTTGTGCCTCAAGAGTGAACAGTCTCACTACAACGTAAAGCACAGGAGTAGAAAAAGAACCATGGCCAACAAGAGAATCGAACCCAAGACCCGCATGCATTACTGAGCTAGCTGACAGTCCATCAATGATAGTTATCATGATGTGCATCGCACGCGCCCCGCCGATGGTGAGCGTACGTCGTTAACCTGCAACATCTGCACCCATGATGAGACGTGAGCGAACGGGGCCTCCAATCAAGTTATCAACTTGTTTCTAGAACAGCCCAGCCTACTCATAGCAGATCTCCTTTTCAACTGGTGCTGAAACACGTAGATCCACGTCCTTCACAATGTAAAAACTAGTACGTCGGCGAGCTAAGGTTCGAGGATTTGCAAGATGATTAGTGCAGCAAAAACCGCTGTATGACCTACGTGAAGGTAGGAAAAAGCTATGGCCAACGTGGGGATCGAACCCAAGACCTTCGCATTATTAGTACGACGCTCTAACCAACTGAGCTAGTCGGCCCCCTATTAATACTGCGGCAGCACTTTAGACGTTGTAATGTAGCGTGGACTAATTATAGACATCACAAATCGTGATCGTAAAGTCATTGTGCGCCCATGACTCTCCATGAGCGAACAGAACCCTATGTCGGAAGTTTCGACTTGAAAACTTGAGCTTGTCAATATTCCCACGGTCTTCATCGACGTGATTCGAGGAATGCAAATGAGCGTCACGTCT